>CM050860.1:28202381-28207381 GCA_027580175.1 Siniperca scherzeri
TTTGACTGTCTGTCACGTGACCTAGCCGCCATGTTTATACAGAACTGTCCCGACCCTGAACTGTCACTCATATTGAGGTGCAAGCCTATGCATCAATGGACAGTTGCTGACATTCATGAAAAGCTGGTAGAACGTGCTAAGGACCTCAGACAGACACCCAAGCAGAAAGTGAACACTGTCTTGTTTTCGCAGCACCGAGAGGTTGCTGCCCCTCTGCATAGTGTGTCTCCGGTTACTGCGAATGTGGCTGCTGTCGCACCACCCAATGTACAACCAGCTGAGTGTGCACCAGACCGCCTGGACAAAGTTATTGCTCTGCTTGAACGTGTCCTGGCGCAACAAGAACAGCAGCCCAGGCTTTTCAGTAAGTACAATGCCCGCACACAAAACCCCAAAGTCAGAGCCGGTCTGCCCTGTGCTGTGTGCGGAGATGCTGGACACACTACAGTACACCACTGCAGGTCTGACCATCTATGCTTTAGCTGTTACGCTCCTGACCACACCAGAGCTGAGTGTCCGTTGCCACGGTCAAACCCAGAGCCACTACACAAACAGCACAGCAGCAGGAAAACTAGATGGCCTGCATGTGGTAGGGGCAAGTGTTGGGCCTGAGTTTGATTCCCTGATACTGACATGGATGATATAGAGTCGGTGTATCAAAGTGTCTACGAAGAGAGAAACATGGGACGTACGCCAGTGATTCAAAACATACAGAGACTCAAACAATATGATGAACTGTTCTATGAAAATGTGACACTGGGTGGAAAAGTAATGGTGTCTGCCCTGCTGGACAGCGGTTCGATGGCTTGTACCTTAAGCTCCAGTCTGGTCCCTCAGTTGTTGCAGCAGGCTGTTTTAAAAGACCCCATCCTTCAGCCCACAAACACTGTGTTAATTGGGTGTGGGGGTTCCAGAACGTTGCCCCAAGGCATGTGCGACCTCGAAATGGAAATGTACGGCTACAGAGTAATCGTCCCTACCTTAGTTGTCAATGGCCAGAGTGATGATTTGATTGTTGGCAGTAACCTGTTGCGGTACGTGATCAGTGGACTAAAGCGGGAACTTCAGGATCAGGGCTCTGCTGTGCACGGATGCAGGAGTGATGCAGAACGTCGGCTGTTGAGTTTGATGGCTGGGGTGGAAACCGAGGATGTCCCAGATGTGATTGGCACTGTCAAACTCAGGAGAGCTGTCACTTTGGAGCCGATGACTGAGCACTTGGTGTGGGCCAAACTGCAGTATGTGGACAAACGGTTTGTTGGTAGTGAAGTATTAGTGGAGCCTACAAGCTCTAAGTCCAGACCAAGAACAGTTATACTTGCTAGGTCAGTTGCTCTATTGAGGGAGGATGGTTGGCTTCCACTAAAAGTAATGAACCCATCCCACAAGCATGTCATCCTAAAACGAAATGCTAAGGTAGCTGACGTGTCTCTGTGTGAGTCAGTTGAGAGGTTTGGTGGTACTCAGTCTGTCATTGGTCAGCAAGTACAGTATCAGAAAGCCGGTAAAACTGAGCCCAGTCTTGTGTCTGACACGTCCACCTTACCTGACCATTCCCGAGCTAAGGCACAGTGTGCTGCTGCTAGTTCGCCCCAGTCTGAGTTGTGTGATCTAGGTTTGTCAGACATAGACATTGAGTCATGTGAGGTTTCTTCGGAGTACAAAGCTAGGTTGGCAGAACTTATTGTAAAGTACCAGTCTATTTTCTCTAGAGACAAGTTAGATTGCGGCAAGGCCACTGGGTACCTGCACCGTATCAGAGTCACAGACGAAAAACCTTTCAGACTCCGTGTAGGCGCATACCACCAACACAATATGAGAAACTGAGAGAGGTTTTGGATGACATGGAAGAGCGTGAGATCATTAGGAAGTCCAGCAGTGAGTTTGCGTCACCCCTGGTGATAGTCTCAAAGAAAACCGGTGACTTGAGAATATGCAATGATTTCCGCTGGCTCAATGCACGAACTGTCAAAGACGCGCATCCGCTCCCTCATCCTGCCGATGCCTTATCAGCCTTGGGTGGTAATGCCTTTTTCTCAACAATGGATCTCACTTCAGGATATTACAATGTGGAGGTTCATGAGGATGACAGGAAATATACAGCCTTCCCATCACCATTTGGTCTGTATGAATATAATAGGATGCCTCAGGGCCTTTGTAACAGTCCGCGACGCTCATGAGGATGATGTTAGGGATCTTTGGCGATCAAAACTTCCTCAGTTTGTTGTGCTATCTGGACGATGTCCTCGTGTTCGCGCCCACTGAAAATATGGCTCTTGAACGTTTACAGATGGTCTTTCAGAGACTACAGTTACATAACCTCAAGCTCGCGCCCAAGAAATGCAACTTTCTAAGACGGTCAGTTAAGTTTCTCGGTCATATCATCAGCGCTGATGGTATTCAGTCTGACCCAGATAAAGTTGCAGCCATAACCTCTTTGACAGAATCTGACCTTATGGAGGATGGCACTGATGTCCCATCTCAGCGCAAAGTTCGTTCGTTCCTTGGTATGGTGGTGTATTACCAGCAGTTTATTGAGGGCTGTTCTACTATAGCCAAACCACTGTTTCGACTCACATCAGGGTCGAAAGGTCCTCGCGGAACTCGTAGAAAGTGTCAGGTTCGTAAGAAACTTAGTGCTGTTGACTGGACTGAAGAATGTAGGTCAGCGTTCAACAAATTAAAACAAGCCCTGTTAGACCAAGTCATTCTCGCGCACCCGAACTTTACTGACCCGTTTTTGCTTTCTGTCGACGCCTCTACAGACGGGTTAGGCGCTGTCTTGTCGCAAGTTCCTGCTGGTGGTACAACAGCCAGGCCAATTGCATTCGCTAGTAAGTCCCTCAGTTATGCTCAGTCAAAATATCCTGCGCACAGACTAGAGTTTTTCGCACTTAAGTGGGCGGTGTGCGATAAGTTCCACCACTGGTTGAGAGGTCATCAGTTCACCGTGTGGACAGACAATAACCCGTTAACTTATATATTGTCCAAAGCTCGTCTGGATGCGTGTGAGCAGAGGTGGATTGCTAAGCTTGCACCTTTTCAGTTCGATATCAAGTACATTCCAGGACCCAGAAATGTGGTTGCTGACGCTTTAAGCAGAGAGCCTTTTGTGCAGTCCAGTACGTCCCATCGCTTGACCAGAGTGCCGTATGCCAAGTTACTTGCTGAGGCTGCGGCTGTGGGCACCACTGGTGTTCAGGATGCTTTTCGGTGGTCTGCCAATCCACCTGATTTGACATCCGAGTGTGGCCAGCCTGTCTTTACACAATGTGCAGCAGATGTTGCGTCTGGCTCCGTTTCATCTCAGGAAGTTGCTGCTGTGCTCAGTCAATGTAAAGATAGTGACGCTGAGTTGGTTGCACACGCATTGCTCTTGCCACAGTTCTCCCAGACAATCCTGGTACCCCCAAATATTGGCTCTGACGTGCTGTCCCACGATGAGTTAAAAGAGAAACAAAGGAATGATTTGGATTTGAACAGAGTGATCGTGTATGTGGAAAGAGGACGGAGACCATCTAGGAGGGAGCGGGCTAAGGAATCTGCTGAAGTGATCAAGTTGTTGAGGAACTGGGAGAAACTAACTATGAAAGATGGAGTTCTGTACCGTGTTGCAAAGAATCCAGTAACTAAAAAGAAGACCTACCTGTTTGTTGTTCCTCTCTCGCTATGACGTAAAGTTTTGCATGGGGTTCACGATGAGGCTGGCCATCAGGGACAGCAAAGGACTCTGTATTTGGCGAGGCAGAGGTTTCATTGGTTGGGGCTCTCTAAAGACGTGGCAGAGTATGTCAAGCGCTGCAGGCGGTGTGTGGTTGGGAAGTCCCCTGAGCCGGAGGCTAGAGCACCACTAGGAAACATTCGTGCCTCTGAGCCTCTTGAACTGGTCAGCATCGATTTTTGGTCGGCTGAAGATTCCGCTAATAGGTCCTTGGATGTGCTTGTCGCCACGGACCATTTCACTAAAATGGCACACGCCTTCCTGTGTCCCAACCAGTCAGCCAAAGCAGTCGCTCATCAGCTATGGAATAACTACTTTTGCATTTATGGATTTCCAAAGCGGCTTCATTCCGATCAGGGAGCCAACTTTGAGAGCGCTCTAATTGCGGAGTTGCTGAGCGTGGCTGGGGTGCAAAAATCGCACACTACACCCTATCACCCCATGGGTAATGGCTCATGTGAAAGGATGAACCGTACGCTAGGTAACATGATTCGAGCACTGCCCCCTAGAGCAAAACGCCGTTGGCCCGATGCCCTGAAATCATTGACATTTGCTTATAACTGCACTGTACACGAGACAACTGGCTATGCTCCGTTCCTGCTCATGTTCGATAGAGTGCCGCGACTCCCGGTGGATGTGATATTTGGTTCGGTTCTCAATGATCCAGAAGTTGTGGACTATGATCGTTATGTTGAGTCCTTGCGAAAAACTTGTGTGAAGCAGTGGCCATAGCACAATCAATGGCAACTAAACAACTTCAGCGCCACAGTGATCTGTACAACAAGAAGGTGCGTGGGGCTCCGGTGGATGTGGATGATCGAGTGTTATTAGCCAACAAGGGGGAGCGTGGAAAACGGAAGCTCGCTGATCGTTGGGAAAACACAATCTATGTCGTGATCGAGAAAAACGATGAGAGCCACACCTTTAAGATTCAGAACCCCACCAGTGGTCAGATAAAAGTTGTTCATCGTAATCTGATAATGCCAGTGAACTTCCTGCCTCTGTCTGATTCAGATTCTAATGCTCAGGAACAGGATGTTGTGTCCCTTGCATCAAGTTCAGTGGACATCAGTGTAGACAGGTCAGCAGTCACTGATGTTGCTTCGGGGTCAGTTGAGTTTCGGACAAGGGCATGGGTGTCTGAGTTACCATCAGCATCTGGCAGTGTTACGGATGCAGGAGATGGTGATCCGCTGGAAGATACTGTGCCAGATAATGTGCTGGAAGCTGGAGCTGTTGAGCAATGCAGTTCTGCCCCTTGCCCAGACCCAGAGACTGT
>CM050860.1:28212381-28222381 GCA_027580175.1 Siniperca scherzeri
AGGAATCACTGGTTGAACTGCACATGGGACTCAGCGTATCTGAACATGCAGAGCTACCCACAAAGGGGGAATCAACTGCGACTCCCTCCTCCCTTCCAGCGCAAATTGTCCCCTGGCTATCTGAACCACCAGGTGAAAACATTACTTTTCCTGTGTTGTATTTAGGTTGATCCTAATAGGTTACTAACAAGTAATTCAGTGTAAGGTCAGGAATAAAATGTTCCTTCAATATTATCAAGATATGGAATCGTAAAATATTTCACAAGTGCTTCACAAAACTTCCCTTAGTTGCTGAACAATACATTATGGTGTATTTCACTGGTCAATATGAAAGTTTTATCTAGTCTCCTGCGTTTCCACAAATTAAGACATCGTGATTTCATTCACTGCTTTATCTGGTAGACCAGCCATTCATTCAGAGTCCGCTCTGAGGGTACCCAACTTGCAATAAACTGGAATTATCAATTAAACAATATGTTCTGTCATTAGCTTAAGGTTCATACACAACACTGATGCTGGTGTTAAATATATACATAGCAAACTACTTCTGTCTGTGACCTAAAGACGTGTGCCTGACTGTAAAGTCCTGAGAGACAGTTTAATAAATCAGCATTAATAAACATCTGTTGTTCCAACCCACTTAATAAACTGAGCACGGATATTAGGGTTAGGTAACCACTTGGTTAAAATTAGGGAAAGACCTTGGTCATGATTAAATATGTAAAATTCAACACACTACTAACATGAGATTGAGCCAGGCTTACTGTCCTACAATATATGAACATCACATTGGCAGTGAATTCCTGCATTTGATGGAAATTCTGACTATATAAATAAATACTGCATCTACTCACCAAGAACCCCTTCAAGTATGGGTTAAGTAAATAAATATCCCAAAACAGCTGGTAAATCAGAGAATCTAGGGTGCCCTTTCCTCCCACTTCCAGTTATAACTGGCAGCTCCACACATCAATAGTCCTTCATTTTAGCATAATTTCTAAGCCAAGTAACTTCTTCCTGCAGGCAGACCTGGCAATGCAAGAAGCCCATTTCCTCCTGAAATGCCTTGCTTGGCACAACAAAATGTGAAAAAGTGGAAGGCTTTGACCTGATTATGTAAGTGCTGGACTGCTGTACAGATACATATACTCACAAACACACACACACATTGGAAAATGTGTGTGTGTGTGTGTGTGTGTGTGTGTGTATATATGTGTGTATATGTATGTATGTATGTATGTTTGTATATATGTATATATGTATGTATGTGTATATATATTTTTATATGTATGTTTGTGTATACATGTACTGTATATATATGTATGTGTATATATGTATGTATGTATATATGTATATATATGTATGTATATATATATATATATATATATATATGTAGGGACATATGATGTACAGCATGTGTATTGTCATTGTCATAACAGATGTTGTACATGATTGCCATTTATTACATTTAATTAAAAGTTTTTTTACTTGCTTAAGAGGATGATATCCAGTTATTTATATATGTTTAGTGTCTTAGTGTCCCTGTCTGAGGAGCAGTATCAGGACTTTGAGAGCCGCTACAACCAGGCGAAGCTGAGTACCTAAAATAATTAAGACAGAACAGATCTTGGGTGGGAGTAAAGTGTTGAGCCAATGACATCACATTGCCGCCCCCTGGACAGAAGACTACTAAAACAGAGAAAGCCCAAACAGTCTAGTCTTCTCTTTTATTCAATGCGCTCTTCTCTTCAGTACTTTGCAAACCCTTAAAAAAGTCCTGTGACTCGCCCGGTCAGCTGTCTCTCTTGCACGTGTTTCTTCTGGCTCTGCAGTCCACGCTTCCTTTTCACTCCCCGGGCGGGCCCAGAAGAATCAACTGAATCCCAGGCTGCCTTCTGAGAGACTGTTTCAAGCTGAGTTGCACCGCAGGACCGACAATGCCCAAAGAAGCTTGAGCTCTTGGGTGCTCCACAAGAGGAATCACTGGTTGAACTGCACATGGGACTCAGCGTATCTGAACATGCAGAGCTACCCACAAAGGGGGAATCAACTGCGACTCCCTCCTCCCTTCCAGCGCAAATTGTCCCCTGGCTATCTGAACCACCAGGTGAAAACATTACTTTTCCTGTGTTGTATTTAGGTTGATCCTAATAGGTTACTAACAAGTAATTCAGTGTAAGGTCAGGAATAAAATGTTCCTTCAATATTATCAAGATATGGAATCGTAAAATATTTCACAAGTGCTTCACAAAACTTCCCTTAGTTGCTGAACAATACATTATGGTGTATTTCACTGGTCAATATGAAAGTTTTATCTAGTCTCCTGCGTTTCCACAAATTAAGACATCGTGATTTCATTCACTGCTTTATCTGGTAGACCAGCCATTCATTCAGAGTCCGCTCTGAGGGTACCCAACTTGCAATAAACTGGAATTATCAATTAAACAATATGTTCTGTCATTAGCTTAAGGTTCATACACAACACTGATGCTGGTGTTAAATATATACATAGCAAACTACTTCTGTCTGTGACCTAAAGACGTGTGCCTGACTGTAAAGTCCTGGAGAGACAGTTTAATAAATCAGCATTAATAAACATCTGTTGTTCCAACCCACTTAATAAACTGAGCACGGATATTAGGGTTAGGTAACCACTTGGTTAAAATTAGGGAAAGACCTTGGTCATGATTAAATATGTAAAATTCAACACACTACTAACATGAGATTGAGCCAGGCTTACTGTCCTACAATATATGAACATCACATTGGCAGTGAATTCCTGCATTTGATGGAAATTCTGACTATATAAATAAATACTGCATCTACTCACCAAGAACCCCTTCAAGTATGGGTTAAGTAAATAAATATCCCAAAACAGCTGGTAAATCAGAGAATCTAGGGTGCCCTTTCCTCCCACTTCCAGTTATAACTGGCAGCTCCACACATCAATAGTCCTTCATTTTAGCATAATTTCTAAGCCAAGTAACTTCTTCCTGCAGGCAGACCTGGCAATGCAAGAAGCCCATTTCCTCCTGAAATGCCTTGCTTGGCACAACAAAATGTGAAAAAGTGGAAGGCTTTGACCTGATTATGTAAGTGCTGGACTGCTGTACAGATACATATACTCACAAACACACACATACACATTGGAAAATGTGTGTGTGTGTGTGTGTGTGTGTGTGTGTGTATGCACTGTCTTCTGATGAGGAAGAAACTTTAGCTCAGAGAATTGAGATGGGGTACAATCATATTGAAGAAAAAGTAGGAATATATAATAAATATATGATATAAAATCTATGAAAATGAATTCAGATACTTTGAAGTAATATTAAACTCAGTTCAACATGTTTGAGACATTTCTTAATGTATTAAATTAATTTTAGTAGAAAAACCATAAAACACTGACTAGAGTTTACTAGACTTTAAATCTGTTCAATAATATTATGTCCTTTTGTTGCCAGAATTTCTTAAAGCTGCATTACCAATCTGTGACCATGAGGGGGCAGAGAAGCTTCAAAACAACATTTCAAATTCAAAGAACTGATATACAATTGGGTTATCAGATTGGTTAAGTATGTGCTCTCAATGTACTTACACAGGAATAGACATATGACAATGCTCCTCTTGAAGTCCCCTGCCATCTCAAAAGTTTTGAGCTCCAGGTTGTTATGACCACACCAGAGGGCCAACTGTTTAACCTTCTGTCTGTATGCAGACTCATCACCGTCCTGGATGTGACCGATGACCATTGTATCGTCTGGAAACTTCAGGAGTTTAACTGACGGGTCTCCTGTGGTGCAGTCGTTGGTGTAGAGGGAGAAGAGCAGTGATGAGAGCAGACATTCCTGAGGGGCGCCAGTGCTGATACTCCAGGTACTGGATGTAAATTTCCCCAGCCCCTGATAAAATAGAAAGAAATGCATTTATAACACACACATGTGAGTATCCCTTAGCACAAGCGGACCTGCAACTGTCCATTCTTTCTCTCTTCAGGTTTTCCCTCTCTTCACATAAACATTTCCTACTGATGTATAATAGATTACAGTCAAGTTCTACTGGGCTCACTCTCTCACTAACACTTTCACAGATACTGAGAAATCTGTTTCACTCCAGTGATCATGGAACAGTTGGTATGTTTAACCACTTTAAAGGTGGAAAGGTGGGAATAAAAGCCTTGTATTTTTGACTATAGCTATACAAGACTAAGCCTTGTATAGCTATAGATTTTTCAGACTCAGAATGGGTTTTGTCGAGTTTAAGGTAAGTGGGGTTTGCACAATGCAAATACCACCTAGAATTTTTAAAATATTAGAAATGTAATTGTAGTGTTGATATTAATGAATTAATAATAATAGGGATGATGGCTATGGGAAAAATAATGTCAGTATTAGTAACAGAGCCAATAACAACAACTGTAGTAGCAGTTGTCGAGCAGGAACACAGGGGCAGCAAGTGGCCCACAAGCACAGATCCAGTCTCTGCAGCCCCTGGAGGCAGAAATACCTGCTGAAAGTGACAGAAGGAGAGAGGAGAGAAACGAAAAGGCACAGAACTACGGGAGAGAGAAGATATCAACTTAGTAACATGCAGTAATGGGATAAAAATGCATACAGAGGGAGAGAAGGAGAGAGGAAAGAGATGCATCATGGGAAGTCTGCCGGCAGTCTAGGCCTATAGCAGCATAACTAAGGGATGGTTCAGGGCTCACCTGAGCCAGCCCTAACTATAAGCTTTATCAAAGAGGAAAGTCTTAAGCCTACTCTTAAATGTGGAGATGGTGTCTGCCTCGCAAACCCAAACTGGGACCTGATTCCACAGGAGAGGAGCTTGATAATTCAAGGCTCTGGCTCCCATTCTACTTTTGGAGACTCTAGGAACCACAAGTAACCCTGCATCCTGGGAGCACAGTGTTCTAGTCGGGTAATAAGGTATTATGAGATCTTTAAGATATGATGGTGCCTGACCATTAAGAGCTTTGTAGCTGAGGAGAACGATTTTAAATTCTATTCTGGATTTTACAGGGAGCCAGTGCAGAGAAGCTAATATTGGAGAAATATGATCTCTTTACCTAGTTCTTGTTGTTACATGTGCCGCAGCATTCTGGATCAACTGGAGAGTCTTAAGGGACTTATTCAGGCAGCCTGATAATAAGGAATTGCAATAGTCCAACCTAGAAGTAACAAATGCATGCACTAGTTTTTCGGCATCATTATGAGACTGGGTGTGCCTAATTTTTGCAATGTTACATAGGTGAAAGAAGGCAGTCCTTGAAGTTTGTTTCATATGGGAGCTAAAGGATAAATCCTGATCAAAGATAACTTTGAGGTTCCTTACAGTGGTGCTGGAGCCCAGGGCAATGCCATCTAGAGTAACTATATCTTTAAATAATGTGTCTCGGAGGTGTTTGGGGCCAAGTACAATAACTTCAGTTTGGTCTGAGTTTAACATTAGAAAATTGCAGGTCATCCAGGTCTTTATGTCCTTAAGAAATGCTTGAAGTTTAGCTAACTGGTTTCATCTGGCTTGATCAATAGATATAATTGGGTATCATCCGCATAACAATGAAAGTTTATGGAGTGTTTCCTAATAATATTGCCTAGAAGAAGCATATATAAGGTGAATAGAATCGGTCCAAGCACAGAACCTTGTGGAACTCCGTGACTCACCGTTAACATATACAAACTGAGATCGATCTGATAGATAGGATTTAAACCAGCTTAGTGCGGCTCCTTTAATGCCAATTACATGTTCTAGTCTCTGTAATAGGATGTGATGATAAATGGTGTCAAACGCAGCACTAATGGGTTACAGGTGTTTTGACGCGGGTCATACGCCATCGGTGAAAGCACTGGATTTTGGTTCCAACACTCCTGGATCCACAACGGATCTCTCAAGTGGTTCTCCAGGTTGTCCCTTCTGTAGCTCTGTTGTATAGTTATACACTAACTGTAGGGTGAAGGTAACTGCATCCATCAGGTTCAACAGTCAAAAAGTGCAACTCCATGTTGTCAACAAGAAAACAGACCACTATGATATAATATTATTTGGACTTCTTTAGACTTTGGACAGTAAATTGCTTCTTAGACAAAACAAATTAAAGTCATCTTATAAAGTTTTTGTCACCACTCTCATTTGAAATTCTAGTACTGAGGGTTGCAGTATAGTGCCTTTCACTTCTTTGATAAACTGCACAACCATTATCAACAGGATTTCTTTTGAAAGGATGACTTAATTAATGTGTAATAATGTAATTACACAAATTATTATAGTAGTCATGTTTGTTCTCAGCCTATATTATCTAGTTGATAAGCTGTTTTCAATAAGACAGGCAGAACATCCCCTGCCCTTCATTGTATACAAACCACCCCATGTGTGTCTTCTGTAAGTATGAAAGTGCTCTGTCATTTAACAACGCATGCCAGAAGCAACGCTTTCCCTTCTCGTCCTTAATCCTGTCATCTTCCACTTCTGAAGCCTAGACCCGAGCACCTGTGCAAGTTTACAATGAGTGATGAATCCTCATCTTCATGGCCTCTGGAAAGTATTCCTTCAGTAAAAAGAGACTAGCACTGAAAGGACTATTATCTCAGTGCTGCCTGTCATACAGCCAAGGTTGCCTGCTGTGTGTGGGCTAGCGCCTGTCTGTCTGCGTCTGCTGACTCGGGGGATTGCCTGTCAAACTCACTTGCTGTTTGGACAGGCCTGACTCAGCAGGTGCATCTGGCACTGCTGCTGTAAATACTGCCTGGGTTCTTCTCCCTTCTATACACATTAAAAGGTTGGGTGCAATGTAATATCATACACCTGAGCAAAACAAATTCATTTAAGGATATATTCAAATGTGAAGTGAACATCTATATTGTGGAATAAACAGAATCAATTGAGATGGGGTGAAATCATATTGAAGAAAAAGTAGGAATATATAATATACATATGATATAAAATCTATGAAAATGAATTCAGATACTTTGAAGTGATATTAAACTCAATTCTACATGTTTGAGACATTTCTTAATGTATTAAATTAATTTTAGTAGAACAACCATAAAACACTGACTAGAGTTTACTAGATTTTAAATCTGTTCAATAATATTACGTCCTTTTGTTGCCAGAATTTCTTAAAGCTGCATTACCCAATCTGTGACCATGAGGGGGCAGAGAAGCTTCAAAACAACATTTCAAATTCAAAGAACTGATATACAATTGGGTTATCAGATTGGTTAAGTATGTGCTCTCAATGTACTTACACAGGAATAGACATACAGGTAAATACATAGAAGTAGGTGAAAAAAGATATAAATATATAAAAAGTATACATATATAAAAAGCAACAATGAACAACAACATACAATGTCTATATACAAGTCAAACTGTTTCTGTCAGTTGTAAGCAGAAATACAATAGTGCAAAGGTGCTGGAATAAATACTGAATGATTAATTCAACAGGTTACTTTATCTATCTGGTATCTGTGGCTGTCGCAGGCCTGTAATGAGTCCATTCAATCATTTATTTGGCCTGAATGAAATGATTGGCTGGCCTACCTGCCTCTCTACCTACCTACCTACGACACAGGGCAGGTTGGCGGCAATGATTTAATCTGTAGTCCTGACTGTCCATTGTAATCTGTTCCTGTCCTGTTTTTTGGCCAATCCAAACCAGACAGTCATTGAAGTACAGAGAACAGACTGGATGATTGCGGTGTAGACCTTAATCAGCAGCTCCTGAAGCAGGTTGAACTTCCTGAGCTGGTGCAGTACGTACACCCTCTGCTGGGCCTTTTTGATGACTGTGTCAATGCTCACTTTAGGTCCTGAGAGATTGTGAATCCCAGAAACCTGAATGTTTCCACAGCAGTGCTGTTGAGGATGGCGATGGGGGGAAGTGTGGGAGCGCTCCTCCCACACTGAAACAGAATTACCTTTTAAATCACTCCTGATTTCATATATTTGACTTCTTTTCAACCAGGCATATGTTAGACTTTTTCAGGGCAAAGCCCTCGCTGGCTATTTAGCAACCAACCTTCAGTGTGATTTGACAGCATTGACACTGCCAGCATTACAATCTACCACTAAAGTAGAGGTCTTCACCTGTCCAAACACATTAATTCTGGATCTGGACTTCCTTATTTCATGTACCTGAAGCAACACAACCCCTCCAACGCAGTCCCCTGCATTGTTTTTACACAGATTTTGGTCTGAAAGCCCACTAAGAGTCTACAACCACCCGAGTTCGCTACTGGTACTTAGTAACAGCTGGTACAAAATGCTAACTTTAGTATGCTAACATGCTGATGTTTTTAGTAATGTTTACCATGGTAGAAATCTTAGTTTACCTTGTTGGCATGCTAATATTTGCTAGTTAGCATTAAAGACAAAGCTTAGGCCGCTGGGAATGTCATTAGTTTTGCAGGTAATTAGTCATTAACCAAAGTATGAACATTTTGACCCCAAGATGGAAAGGTAGGCCAATGTCACTCAATTCATTCTGTGGGAACGTGAATGTCAGCATAAAATTTTATGCCAACATATTACCATTACTCCTTACTGTGATGGAAAAAGTTGAAATTTTAGTAAGTAAGGATACTTACTAAAATTTCAACTTTTTCCTCAGAATTGACACTGCCAGCATTACAGGGATGTTAGTCAGGGATGTTAGTCAGAGATGTGAGAGATAGTAGTGCTGGGAATATTTCAAAATGCTGACAGTGTTCAGATGTATCAGTTCCCTGAGCTTCCTTGATCAGCAGTGTCTGTGATTTGGTACATGACAGTCAAACGAACCAATGAATAAACTCATCCATACTCCCTGCAGTGATCAGCTGTGTGGCTGGCAGGTGGCAGTTGTAGAAAATACTGGAAGTGTGTGTGTGTGTGTGTGTGTGTGTGTGTGTGTGTGTGTGTGTGTCCATCGACCAAGTATCCCTACTTGGTGTTAAACTGAAGGAAAGAAAGCAAGTAAAAGAGGGAGGAGAAAGAGGGATGTTAGTCAGAGATGTGAGAAATATTTAGAGAGAAAGTTAGACATAAACCTAACTGGAAACAAAGACAGAAGGGATCCGAACACATGCAAGTGCAAACTGCCATGGTCAAAAGGCTTGGTCTGGGTTGACATATGCTTTAAACAAACTGTCAGGGGGAGCGAGAGGGACATGGAGGAAGAGACACAGAGGAAACGCTGGAGTCAGAGGAAAATAAAAGAGGATGTGTGAAGAGGTGGACACACAAATATAATGATGAAAAAATGGTGCAAGAAAGAGGGAAATCAGGGACACAAACAAAAGCCTTATGAAAAAATACTGTATATTTTATGCAAAATAAATAATATATGTATTATAATATGTATTATAGCTACATAATATCGTTTAAGTAAATCAAACACGTCTACCATAAAAGGCTTTTAACCACAGACACACTATAGCATAAGGTCCTGTAAAATTAATAATATAATTATTATTATATAATTATTATTATATAATTATTATATAATTATTATTAAGATGACTGTATATTTATACATACAGCTGAAGCCATTCTTGATCAAAAGTGCTCCCTCACTCTTTCTCTCTACCCATCTTTCAGATGCTTTAATTTTTATGTATGATGATGTAACCAAAATGTACTGGAGCATGAGAATAAAGCTGGCCCAGAGCAGACACACAGACGCACACCCACAAACAAGCATGTGGATTCTCTAAATCCACTTTCGTGTTGCAGCACTGACATTGCGCATGTGTGGATGTGTGTTTGGTCTGTATGTTTGTTCATACGCAACTAAGTTAAGTAATTGAGATTTTCAAGTGACAAGTGACAGCAGTGTCACCTGTGATGTTCTGAGGTTGACAGATTTCATTGAGTATGAACACACACAGACCAATCACACACACACACCACACTGCCAGTGCTACAACACGAAAGTGGATTTGGAGTGTCATATCTCAAACTTTTCACAAATGTCAAAGGTTTTTAAAAGGTGTTACTGTTCATATTTCTGTCCTGAATA
>CM050860.1:28234881-28319881 GCA_027580175.1 Siniperca scherzeri
CTTTACTCTGTGAAGAGAATGGTGAAATCTGTATCTTCCTTCTGCAGGTATAAGATTGTTATGTGGTGAATAACAATCTCTTTCAGGATCCAATATTGTGTTCAGCAAACACAAAACAGTCTGTTTGTTGTCCAGCGAGTTAAGACTTTCACCTAGGGATTAAAGTTCAACCATGAGTCAGGTCCCCCTCGCAATGGAAAGGCAATGAGCAAACGGTGTGCTCTGAGTTTATAGGCTCGCTGACATCTGTGGCGGCTTGTCCAGTAGGAATCCAGGTTTTGGATTCAACTTAAATCTCACACTCAGGTGTGACTTAACAAAGCTGAGGGGATTTGGCACTATTTCTTAGTTCAGGCTTTTGTTTTCTCATGTAGGCCTGTTCTTTGTTTAAAGTGGTAGTAGCAGATAGAAGTGTCTGCTCAACAAGGTCCAGGGAGACCAGATAAGCTTATGTGGTAAGATAAGTGGTATCCTTCCGCTTCTCAAGCTGTTGACCAAGGAGCTTACTTCTCTGATGAGGTCCTGCATTAAATCTCTTACTACTTGCACATATGTGATATCTTCTTTGGCGACTCCTGACAGAGTATTTAAGGCATGCATGGTTTTATTGAGGAGAGCGGTGTTTGGAGTTAGTGCATGCTGACGAGGTGAGTTGGGGCATGCAGCTATTCCTATGGCACTACTGGGATGCGTATCCTTCCACTTGGAGTGGGGCTGCTTCCCCCTTTTGGGCATGGAAGCTGCCCCCCCTCCTGGGAGTATAAACAGCTTGTAGAGTTTGATCAGGCTATTGGGGTAGGTTCCGTTCCCACCCCTCTGTCTTGGTTGCCCACCCTGCTGGCTAGTGGTTTTCAGTGTCTTCGAGCGCAAGGGTGAAATCTTCTGAGGCTTGGATTCTAAAGATTCTAGAGCTGTCCTCGAGTTACCTGACAGGGCGAATGCTGAGCATATTTTCTGATTTCCTGCATTGTGAGGTCTCCCATGCAGTAGTGCAGGGTAACATCATACCGCACATCCTCATGGAGATTAAGCAGAAACAGTGACTTGAAATGTTGTTCCTTCTCCAGACCTGGGGTGTTGCGTTCCGGAAGTATACGTCCCTCAGGGATTCATGCTTCTTCTGCAAGATAGCAAAGGCACTGAGGGTGGCAGAGGCATGGTCATGTACAGCGAGTACTCCTACCACAGGGCTTGACAGAGTGCCGAGTAGTGGTCTCGGATCCCTGGCAGAAGTGTCTCCATGAAAACAAGAATGCTCCTGGTCGTGGACTTCCAGATGAGCTTCAGTTTTTCATGCAATGATGCATGAGGTAGATCTAGGAGGCAGCGCTCTATCAGGTCGAATTGTTCTACGTCCCTGGTGAGGGACTCGAGTTGTCGAGTTGTGCAGGCCTTGTCCTCGGGGAGGCCTGAAGCTCCATAGTCACTCAGATCACCATGGCGATGGGGACGACTTCTTCCCCTTCGCAGTGGGTATGGATTCCTATCAAGATGCGGGCGCGAGCTAAGGGGTATGTATGATACAGTACTCTCCTGCAGTTTGGCCCAAGCTTCCCGTACCTGGGAGATCTCGGTTTGGGTGGCCAGGACTTCCTGGTGCAAGGCTCGCATTGCTCTGTTGCACAGCTTGATAGCAGAGGTGTGTTCCTCTTGTTCCTCAGTTTGCAGCTGGGTTTTGCAAAGGAGGAATATTTATCCAAGCACATCTGGGATGATGCGCTCAGGCTTCCCGGACGGGTGGTTAATGTAAGATACAAGCTCTTGTATCTTATCCTCACATGTATTAGCTTTATAGCTATCAAGATTATCTCTGTCCTCTAAGGAGAGGTGGAGGAGACCGGTGACTGCATCATGCAGGGCTGGGTAAATGAACTGTGCTTATATAGCGCCTTTCTAGTCTTTTCCAACTACTCAACGCACTTCAACTACATATCACATTCAAAGAAAGTAAATCATTCACACACACACCGAAAGCACAGTCCTTCGACATGTGCCCACATGTTGAAGGGCTGTGCTTTCAGTGTGTGTGAAGCCGGGATCGAACCGCCGAATCTTCTGATTGGTGGACGACCCGCTCTACTATTAAGCCACAGTCGCCAATGCAAGGGCACAGGTGAGCAGCTTCAACCTGGCTTGCAAGTTAAAGAGTTAGTAGGCTAACTACTTTACCTCAACCTACTTTGCAGGTGCTTATGAGGTGACTCTTGAGAATAGTTGCAAATGTTAAGGATGTCAACAAACCAAACAATGTGCCAAAATTGTTAACTAAACAATCCAAGTGCTATCCAGTAGTACACACTGGAACAATCCACAACACAACTGAGTACACTCAGCAAATTGCTCAGAAAATTTATTTCCAAAAGAAACATTTCAAAATTCTAATAATTCAAAATTAATCATTCTGGTGGTCAGGTCCCAACACAAGGTTGACAATTGGACAATGGCAGTTTTCTTTAAAACACGTAAGCCTGCAGGTCAGTCATGTTCTATATTTACAGCCTTAGATGTCCTGTAAGAATGTGTCTTTAGCGCTGCTGAGTAATAATAAGATGCTGTACTGTTTTTTATATTTACTTCTCTCAGTAATGGGTAGAATGAGTAACTAAGAATCTATTTGGTCAGTCAGCAACATTTCAAACATCCACACCCGATAATTTTCCCCCAAACCCAGAATGAGATTCTGTTAGTGCTTAAAATTTTTTTACACATTCACTTGAAGACGCTGCTCATGGTAAAACATTTTTCTTGTGTGGGCTACATAAGAGTTGAGGAGCAAAATTTGTAGATCGGTCTTTACATTCCTTCCACAGCATCACGTCAAGGCGTGAAGCAGAGATTAAGTGTTCCAGCTTCCTAAGAGCCAAAAGTAAAAGTGCTAGAGGTAGAAATAGTTCATAACAAAAGAACACCAAACAACAGTGGTCAATATTTGCTCACATGTATCTCTTACCAGGCAAAAAAGAAGTAGAAGAAGTAGACAGACAAATGCTGAGAAAGTTGAGGCATTTTGAGTGAGTCAAGTCAATTTTATTTATATAGTCCAATATCACAAATCACAATTTGCCTCAGCGGGATTTACAATCTGTATAGCATATGAAACCCTCTATAGACCCTTGATTCGGATAAGAAAAAACTCCCCTAAAAACCCCTTTAACAGGGAAAAAATGGAAGAAACCTTATGAAGAGTGTACAGAATATACCAACAACAACATAACATCACAGTATATACAAATTATGATGACAAAAGTACAGATACATGTTGATTCTAAAACATATGTGAAGAATATGGATCCAAGAGGATGTTGAGCAACTTCAGGTGTTGCCAAATTGTCACAATGTCTGCCTCTCTGTCCTTCTCATCAGCCCCATCTCCACTTTACCAGGCCCTTTACCTGTCCACCAGATGCCCTCAGACTTCTCTCCTTCCCCTGCAGATCCTGCCACTCCCATCTGCCCCATCACCTAATTCTCCTCACCTGAGCCTTCCATGGCTTAAAGAATACCAAAATATGTAACAATAATTAATAAGCCTCAAAGAGGTATCAAAATTATATAGCGTTAACACATTAATCAGTAAAACAAGATGAAGTAGAGTGATTGCACTCACTTCGGCCTATTAGAAATAATCAATATTTATATTAAATGATAGAACTGAACTTGCATTAAATTCACCTCGGGTCACCACCCTTAAAGAAGGGAAAATATACTATCAATTTGGAACTCTGATTAATAATTGAATTAATAACTACAACCAAAATGACCATATAATAGATAGTAAAGGTTGAAGGGTTTTGGAGTTTTGAATAGTAGAGGTTGGCAGCATTCACTCTTGTGCAACATTAAATAGACCAGCATGTGCATTTATTTAAAAGATAATCTAACTAAAGGTTAAAAAAAACAAAAACAAAGGGAGTGTGTGCGTGTCTCTGAGAGAGAGACAGCATGTGTGTATGAGTTTTAATTTCAAAATTATCTCTCTGATTATAGTTTGTCAAGATAGGTAATATTCAGTCCTCTTTTCTCCTCTTTACAAAAGGGGTCTGTTCTTGGACCAGTCTTATTCACTATTTATATAAACAATATTACCTCTTCATAGTACAATTGTAACTTCCATCTTTAGACTGATGACAAGGTCCTTTATTCCTATTTCTATAGTTTCTATTCATGCTGCCACTCTAAATCTACAGCATCATTTAACTTCCTTCAAAAATACCTCCATAATTTGAAACTGTTCCTAACCTGTGCAAAGACAAAATGGATGCTGTTTTTGAATGCAAGAAATAATGACTATAGAAGTTTTGAAATTCTAGAGAAATAATAGAGAGAGGCCAACCTAATATCTAGTCATTTGGGTCAATGAAAAACGTACTTTTAATGTCCATATTGACATGTTGTTATCAAAGTTGAGATTGAAATTGGGCTTTCTTTTTAGAAATAAGGCTTGCTTTCAATTATTTATGAGAAAAATAATTGTGGTTTTCTTCTCTGTATTGGACTACGGTGATATTATTTATGGGCGAACGGCCAGTTCCACTCTCAAACCTTTAGATGCAGTATATCACTCAGTCTTATGATTCATCACTGGAGATAGCTATGGCTATCACACCATTGTCTACTACACCAAAAACAGCTTACCTGCTCTTTCAGTGAGGAGGGATCAGCATTTGTTCTTATTTATTTATAGAGCTATTCTACAAAAAACAAAATATTAAGTTGACCTTGTTAATACTGCTGAGACAATTCCAAGGTTTAACTAGAATGTGCAATTTCTGGAGAAATTGCATGTGAGAGCTGGAAGCTGCTGCAAAATCCTTAAGTGCCACCTACAGGTAAATTATATCAGTTGATAAAGACTTGTTCAGCATTGCAAACTAAATTTGGTTACCATGCCATTAGCAGGATTCAAACTCACAACCTTGGGATCTGGTAGGGGTACACATCTTGGTACAATCTTAAACCACTGGACTAATCAGATGTTGTTAATGGACAACAAAATATGAAAAAATAATATGTAAGAGTGTGGGAGTTTTGAGTGATAGTACATGATATATATACAGTATAAAACAACTTTATCCATGACAGCAATGTTACGTCGAGGACTGCCCTGAACTAGTATCGAACCAAAAACCTTGCTTTCTAACAGAGAAGCAGACCATTAGCAGGGATTAACCACAGAGCCAGCAGAGAATCTCTGACACAAAAATCACAAATTCACATTTTGTTGATAAAAAATGTATTTGTCTAAAATTAAGATGTTAGGTCAGAAATTTGATTTATTAGTAGCAGGTTTTCCTGAATGTGAGGATGTGCAGTGTGCATTCAAAGTGTTTAAATAAGAGAGAATCTATTAGTTTAATTAAAAACATATTGTCAGCTCCTCGGTTCAAACTCCCAACCTCTGGATCTAAAAGGGGGACAGAACTGGCAAGCTTTTTTTTTTACCACAATTGAGACAATTGAGATACACTGTTAGCAGACAGTAAAGGTTTTTTTTTAAATGCATATCAATCTAAATATTAAATAATAATATTGCAGGAGTTGTATTGAATGATATACATACAGTATAAAGCAACTTTCAAACCAGTAAAGCCAGTATCAAACCCAGAACCTTGCTCTCTAACAGGGAAGTGACCATTACCAAGGTTTAACCACAGCCAGCTCTCACACTAACTTGAATGTGCATTTCCTAAAGGAAATGCATGTGAGAGCTGAAAGCTGTTAGGTCCACCTGCTGCCACTGCAAGCTGCTGCTAAAGCATCAATTTTTCTAATACTTTAGTGCCACCTACAGGTAAAAATCTATCGGATTCTACACACTTGTTCAGCATTACCATCTGTACAACCTAATTGAATTTGGTTAACATGCCCTTGGCAGAATTTGAACTGACAACCTTGGAATCTGCAAGGGGCACACAAGTGGCAACATCTAAAACCACTGCATTATTCAGATCCACTGTTAACAGAAAATATGACTTTTTTAAAATGCATATGAATCTAAATATTAAACAATAACATTACAGAGTGTGGGAATTGTATTGAGTTATGGTACATGAAATTTATACAGTATAAAGCATCTTTATCCATGACAGCAATGTTACATGGAGGTCTCCCCTCAGCTGGTATCAAACCCAGAACCTTGTTATCTAACATGGAAGCTGGCCATTACCAGGGTTAAACCTGCCCTCAACCGGTACCGATTTATCTTCAAACACAGGAACCTTAGAAACAACTGTAAAACCTCATATATATATTTAGACTTCTTTTCTCCTATCGACCTTCTTCAGCTAACTTCAACAATCTCTTCATCTGAGCCATCAACCTGTGATTAAACCTCTTCTTAAAAAGCCCACTCTTGAGCCAGGGGTTTCAGCCAACTATAGACCTATATCTAACCTTCCCTTTCTCTCTAAGATCCTTGAGAAAGCAGTCGCCAATCAGTTGTGTGACTTTCTAAGTAACAAAAGTTTATTTGAGGATTTTCTGTCAGGATTTAGAGTGCATCATAGCAAAGAGACAGCACTGTTGAAAATTGCAAATTTCGACACCATTTCGACATTCGACACCATTGACCATCACATCCTATTACAGAGACTGGAACATTTCATTGGCATTGAGAGAACCGCACTAAGCTGGTTTGAATCCTATCTATCAGATTGATCTCAGTTTGTAAAAACTAGTCCATGCATTTGTTACTTCTAGGCTTGATTATTGCAATTCCTTATTATCAGGCTGTCCGAGTAAGTCCCTTAAGAGTCTCCAGTTGATCCAGAATGCTGCGGCACATGTACTGACAAGAACTAGGAAAAGAGATCATCTTTCTCCAATATTAGCTTCTCTGCACTGGCTCCCTGTAAAATCCAGAGAAAAATTTAAAATCCTTCTCCTCACCTACAAAGCTCTTAATGGTCAGGCACCATCGTTTCTGAAAGAGCTCATAATACTTTATTACCCCATTAGAACACTGCACTCCTAGAATACAGGGTTGCTTGTGGTTCCTAGAGAGTCGAAAATTAGAATGGGAGCCAGAACCTTCAGTTATCAAGCTCCTCTCCTGTGGAATCAGGTCCCAGTTTGGGTTCAGGGGGCAGACACCATCTCCACATTTAAGAGTAGGCTTAAGAGTTTGATAAAGCTTTTAGTTAGGGCTGGCTTGGGTGAGTCCTGAACATCCCTTAGTTATGCTGCTGTAGGCCTAGACTGCCGGCAGACTTCCCATGATGCACTGAGCTCCTCTCCCCTCCTCTCCCTCTCCATCTGTATCCATTTGTATCCCATTAATGCATGTTACTAACACGACATCTTCTCTCTCCTGTAGTTTTGTGCTTTCTCATCTCTCTCCTCCTGTCACTTTCAGCAGGTATTTCTGCCTCCAGAGCTGCAGATTCTGGATCTGTGATTGTGGGCCACCTGCTGCCCCGTGTTCCTGCTCGACAACTGGTACTACAATTGTTATTATTACTCCTATTACTATTATTATCATTATTATTCCTTTCACTATCATTCCTATTATTAGTACTTTATTAATATTATTACCACAATTAGTATTATTTTAACCCCCCCCAACCCAAGCAGCAACAGCGGATGACCGCCCACAGTCTACACTCTAGACCTGCTCTATAGGAAAAGTGCAATGAGATAACTTCTGTTATGAATTTGTAAATATTAAACAATAATATTAAAGAGTGCAGGACTCACATTTAATAATAAGCACTTGAAAACACACAGTCAGTAAGTCATAGGCTTGGTTGTGCAAAGGTCCTGGGTTCAAATCCTGGGGCTTGCTGTGCTCATCATTCAATGTGAGTCCGGCACTCCTTAATATTACTGTTCACTATTTAGATTGATATGCATTTTTTTTTTAAAGTTATCTTTTTTTCTTTATTATTATTTTGCTGTTTTTTGTCCTCTATCTACTCCTGTACTGCTAGTGCTGCAAACTCATTTCATCGTCAAATCGTACATATCACCAGGGAGCTGGAAGTTTCTAGTAAGAAGATTTATTTTTGTGTGTTTTCTGTCAGGCTGCTCAGCAGAGCTTGCTAGCTTGCAGTAAAGAAACATCTAAATATCACAAAATAAAACGTGTGTTTTCTGTTTAAAAAGTAGGCCTACAAATGTAACTAGTTAGCAAGTACTCACTCACATCTTTTACTTGAGTGGTTAACCTCTCCAGTCTGATCTGGAGCGCACAGCTGATTGGTACATGATTTGTTTACATGACAACAGATGTGCATATTTAACGGATTCAATGTGGACAGAGACCGTCCGATGTTATGCGATAGTTGGACACTTGCATTCAGTTAGGACACATGTTAAAGAAACTATGTAGCGTTAATTTTACATTAAACTATCATGTGGTTGGTTTTGACAGTGGCTGTCATGAGACTAGTCATTAAAATGTCATTATAGGTGGGGTATGCAATTCTGGAGAAATGTAATACCATGACAAATACCATGATATAGAGCGAACAATGACACAGCAAGTAATGTAACTAACATGGGCACGTAGCTAGGTTGTGGGTTAGCAAAGACTTTTTTTCAGTGCACACACTGAACGGACAGCTAGCGGACCGTGATGACATATTCTCTGAATTTGACAAAAAGACGTGTTGGATTAGAATCGCATACCCCACCTTTAAGTGTTATTACACTGTCAAATGCTTTTCTAACAGTGTCATGAATAATTTCCTTGACCTCAAATATGGTGGTACAATTTGGACTAGTCATAAAGATGTCATTAAATGTTATTAACAAGTAGCTAAAGCTATCTGTACATCAGGAAATTCCGTGAATCACCGAGAGTTGAGGCAGAGCAGTTGAAGGAAATTGTTTTCTCCATAAAATATAATCCAGATCAGAGTCTTCGTCAGAGCCGCTGTAAATCACCTCGGTATGACAGTGGTGTAAAAGTGAATTGCACTCCAAGTTGCAAAAAACTACATTTACATGTATTATCCATTTACAAAGTACAAACATAGCCATTCAAATAATGTTATATATATATATATATATATATATATATATATATATATATATATTAACAAATACTTAATATAATATATAAAATGTTATACTGTGTGCAACAAACTGTTAAAAGTTTACTAATGTAATCAGAATGTAATTGTTGTCGTCTCATCAGCTATGATACTATATAGAATTTATAAACTCATTATTTTATATTACACAAACTAATCATAAAATGACAAATTATAGCATTACTAATAATCAGTAAACATTATTATCATTTAATTGTTTGTAAAAGTAAAATAACTATTAACTAAAGTTTAATTAACTATCAACTTACTATTTATAAAGATGGTTATTATTAAATGTTATCTCTTTATTTTCAGTGATTTTATATAATTCTTTAAAGTATTCAAATTTATAATGGGAAGTCTATGGGTGCAATGTTTGACAGCTGAAATCTCAAAAACTAAAAGTGCTAAAGCATTCATACTTTATGGACAGCTGCCCCATGTGGAAATGCTTAACATATTAAATCATGGTATCTATGGTGCCAAGATGTGGTTAGTTATTACGTGTTTTATGTTTAGCTAATAACTCATGAACTGTAAGGTGTGGCAAATCAATATTGGCGCTGTGTGTTTTGGATGAAGCCAGTTTGACTGATATAGGCCACGCCCATTTGCACCTAGAAAAACTTCCCGCCATTTTGGATTTTTTGGTAAACAATTTTGCGTTGATTAAGAAGGGCAATTTGTCCAAGTATGTCAAGGATGGTGCACTCAGGCTTCCCAAACAGGTGGTTAACGTAAGCCACCAGCTGCTTTATCTTGTCATCGCAGGCATTAGCGTTGCAGCTATTGAGGTAACCTCTGTCCTCTAAAGAGAGATGAAGGAGACCAGTGACTGCATCCCGCAGGGCAACGTCAAATGATAACTGGGGAGTTTCAGCTCATAGCTCACAGAGGTCTTGGAGACTCATTTCACCACTCTGTTAAAGTAGCTTTAATTTACATGTTCTGACGGGGAAAAGCTGTTAGTGTGCTAATGCAGGTGCACAGGTGAGCAGCTTCAACCTGGCAAGCCAGGTTGAAGCTGCTCACCTGTATTAATAAAAATATGAATATTACAAAAATAATTCAAAAAGGATTCATAATTACGGGGCACCATTCTGGGATCAGGGACCAATAACCAAAAGTGACAGAGGAACAAGGCAGCGAACTTTTCGGCAGCCATGTTACTGGACTTTTGTCTGATAAAACGTAGTTATTGGCCCTGCACGCAGTGACAGAAACCTAACACAAGTAAAGGCCCAACGGCGTGGCACCGATACAAACAATAAAACGTGCTATGCGCGGAAACACACAGCAGTAATGGCGGCCCTTATTTCCCACGGCAAAGCAAAAATCACAACAATGAAGCTTTAGGTAAAAATAACACACAGTTATAAACCTATCTCTGCCCAGACACAAACCTCTTACTTGGGATCACTCTTGATAGCGATTAATGCGTCTGTCCATTTGGGTTATCTGGCGGAGTCCTCTTGGGCTTGGATACTAACATTGGCCGGGATGCTGCTTGGTCGGCAGGTTCAACGGCAAATCTGGTCCCAGTGGCAGCAGAGGACAACAGCGGAGTCGACTGAGTGTGGAGTAAGCACGGTGCAGCAGTTATCCTTTTCTTCGTCAAGAAAACAGTGGAATCCGTATCTTCCTTTTGCAGGTATGACATTGTTATGTAGTGTATAATGATCTCTTTCAGGATCCAAAATTGTGTTCAGCAAACACAAAACAGTCTGTCTCTCATCCAGGGAGTTAAGACTTTCACCTAGGGATTAAATTTCAACGTTGAGTTAGGTCACCTCCTGTAGCAATCAGAGTTGCAGTGGAAAGGCAATGAGTGAACGGTAAATTTATAGGCTTGATGACGTCATGGCCGCAGTGCCGGAGTTTCCTGTGCTCCTGTTGCGGCTCGTCCAGGAGGAATCCAGGATATGGATTCAAACTTAAATCTCACTCAGGTGTGATTTAAAGGACTTGAGGGGATTTGGCACTGTTTCTTAGTTCAGGCTTTTGTTTTGTCATGTAGGCACCTTTGTTAAGGCTTTGTTGCCAACATGTAGGCCTGTTCTTTGTTTACCCATGTGGTGATGTCCCAACACATTGTAGCATGATCAACACAGATTCTGATGAACATTTTGTATGTTTATGGATAAAAAATAATTAGCCTCTGTGTTTTGAAATGAGCTCTGGGAAGACTTGAGAAGAACTTCCAATAAAACCTTGTTTTAACAGGACCTCCAGAGGTCACTAATGGAAAGTTGAATGACAATCTCTCAATTTACGGCAGGTCTGTTTTGAGCCAAACTAATCTGATATCCTGAGGGGATACAATTCACACTATGGTACAAGACTCACAAAGGAATGTTGAGTGCCAGTTGAGAGTGAAGCTAAGCCAGTTTGTTAATTTATGACCCTCACTGACTTGGTAAACTGAAACTCAACTTTTCAATGGGCCATGCTCTGGACCTCATCAATGACTCCTAAGGCTGAAAGACACTGAGAACAGAGAAATTACTTCATCATTACAAGCACCCCCTTTCACATTAAACTAGCAATTTCATCCATTGTTTATATAAAAATATTGATCAGAGCAGCTTTAACCAAGGCAGAGCATTATTGTACCTGACTAGGCTAGACTTTATTTCAATTCTGCTGTGGCACAAAGAATCCACCACAAATAGCAGTCCAAAAAAAAGCTACCATCAACATGTAAGTTGCCTCTCTATCACTGTCAGACAAATCCACTAAGGCTGGTGCACTAAGGCCTCCTTTTTAACTTCAATTCAAAAGATCAAACTGCAGCTACAATTGTTTAGAATGAATTCTAATATCTTGTATTTTGTAATATTCAGCATCTTTTATGACTATGACTATTTTCTTTCCAAAACATGATATGCATTTTCGATTTTCCAGAATTGTATACACTCAGGGGGTGAAAAGCCTCTGAAAAGGGGTGTAGACCATTACGAGACACTTGGATCTCATTTAGATAAGGTGTTAGAATGCTGTCTTTGTCTGTAATGGTCTCTGAACACTGAGCATGCCTGGATTACCCAAGACAATACCAAACACTTACTCTAATACTAGTGATCAAAATTTTTTACATGACATTTGGGATCTGATGAAGGTTTTCCAGAATAAATTAAAGCTAACGTCTTCTTGTAGACAACCACTGTGGTGTTGCTCATTTTGCAACATCTGTATGTTTCAGAGGACAAAGTCTGTTCTCTAAACCTCTCCCTCTCTCTCCATCTCTCTCTCTCGCTCTCTCTCCAAACCTCTCACTCTCTCTCAAAACACGGCAGCGGTGGATGGCCGCCCACCATTGAGTCTGGTTCTGTCCAAGGTTTATTATTATATATGACATTGTCAGATTGTTGCTGATGTATCAATGTGTAAGCAGCATATTACAGTTGTAGCTACTCGTGGTGGAGCTAATTTTAACTTCTTTATATACTGTTCGGTAGTTTAGTCCAGCAGTCCCAACCTAGGGGACCACCATAAGAGCAAACAAGATAAATCTGAGGGGGTCGTGAGATGATTAATGGGTAAAAAGAAGAACGTTGAAGAAAGTTCAGCTAAACAAATTTGTTTTCATTTTATGGATTTTGTGTGAACTATTAGATAATTGTATCTCTTTGGGTCTCAAACAACAAAGTTTAGAAGAAAGTTTAGTAAATGTCTCTTTGGTTGAACAACTCATAGACCTGGGCTCCAACTAGACACTGCTTTATTGTAAGAGGTCACAAGCCTCTTACAATAAAGCAAGATTAAATTGTTACAATTTAATCTTAACTTTAACAAGGTGTTGAATTTTATAAGATAGTGCAACCGCCATGCAAAACTTTACTTTTGTGTTCATATTCCACACTATTTTTGTAATTTTAAAAACAACTATGGCTGTATTTAGTTGTGTTACTGTATTGGTGTCACGGACTAACAGGCAGAGGACACCGAGATGGATGGGAATGTCTTTATTTATGATGACAGCCAGCAGTGGAGAGTGTGGAGATAGGTAGAGTGGATCTGGGGAAGTTTACCGGAGGGAAGCCACAGGAGACCGGAGAGACCAAGGAGGAATGGAGAAACCACGGAGGACTGATGATGACACGGAGGACTAAGAACACACGGGGAACTGGCGAGCCATAGGAATAGTCTGGTGCATGGAGTCCTATCCACAAACAAGGTTGGACACTGAGTGTGGAGAGTGGAGTGAATTTATCCTGGGTGTGATTGGGGCTGATTAAGGGCAGGAGTGTAATTAGGAGCAGGTGTGGGTGATTATGGGCTGGTGAGGACATGACAGGCTGTGACAATTGGATTGCATTATATTCTACGGTGTTCCTGTACAATATAATATAATCTTACATAACCCAGACAGGGGCCTCAGAAATGTCAAAAGAGTTGAGTAAACACAATACAAAAAATTTAAATATAAACATCTCAAAAGTTACTCCATTGGATCTCATTAGATATTTATCATTCTTATTATATACTTACAGGCTTTCAGTTGCTGTATGTAATTTGCTGTCACAATTCCAGACTGTAACTGTGGGGAAAAGAAAAAAAAGCTTTGATATTAATATTGAATTGACTAATTGAGCTTTGTTGTGGTTTGATAGCTGGACCAAAATGTGAACTCCATTCAGAACAAGGTGCGTGCCAACAAGGTTTTTGGAACAAGCAGCCATAAACAAAGTGCCTACATCCAAGCACAACCCCACCACAAGAGCCCCTCCACATGGAAAAGAGGGACTTACACAAAATGTTAGACACAGCGCCCACAGTTCCAATGTCGGAAATGTATTGGGGGTAATGTGTAAATATGATAGGACTGACTGGAGTTGCTGAAAGGCACCAGTACAAGATTTTTAATAGAGGCTGTTATTTTTTGCATAGAGCTGTACACACTGTTACAAGGTTAAGACATTGGCTGGTGTGTAATGAGTTCCTAGAGTTCCTCTTCAGGAGGACGGCTGCCCTGGTGATATAGCGTTGAGTAAGGGTCTGGTTCCGTTGTGATATATTCATGAACAAAAAGTCTCCTAGCAGTGACAGGAATGGGGACTTCTGTGTTAATTGGACCTCTCCAGATTTCTACCTGCTTACTGCAATCTGCCTGATTTGAACCAATTTGCAAATTACTTGCGACATACACACACACTCACATATACACACAATGTATACCTCACTCTGAAAATGGCACCATTTTTCAAAGTCATTCCACTTACCAGATTACAATAAATAAAGGTGCATTTCACTCTATAATTAAAGTAGCTGCTTTTAAAACAAGCAGTGGCTGTTATGAATATATTCTGTACTGTTCCACTTCCTCTGTTTTATTCATTCACATTTAAAAACAGCGCTATTACTATGTGTACTGTAAGTTTTTAGGCTGTAGACATTGGTGGCTTATGCAGTGTGTATGTGTGTTTATGTGTGTGTTTCATGACCCTTATATCGCAGTGGGGACTTTAACCTGAATGCACCCATGGGGACTTGTGCCACTGTGGGGACAAAAAAATGAGATCACCACGGGTGGAGACTGCTTTTTGAGGGTTAAGTCTTGGTTTTAGGGTACAGGTTACAATTAGGTTAAGGTTAGGGTTAGGGTAAAAGTTAAGGTTGGGGGAGAGGGAAGGGGGGGGGCACAATGCAAATACCACCTAGAATTTTAAAATAGTAATAATGTAATGGTAGTGGTAATATTAATATTAATAACAATAAGAATGACAGTCATAGGAATGATAATGACAATAATAGTAACAAAGCCAATAACAACAACTGTAGTAGCAGTTGTCGAGCAGGAATACGGGGGCGGCAGGTGGCCCACAACCACAGATCCAGTCTCTGCAGCTCCGGAGGTAGAAATAACTGCTGAAAGCAACAGGAGGAGAGAGGAGAGAAACGAGAAAGCACAAAACTACGGGAGAGACAAGATGTCGAGTTAGTAACATTTAGTAATAGGATAAAATTGTATACAGACGGAGAGGGAGAGAAGGAGAGAGGAAAGAGGTGCATCATAGGAAGTCTCCCAGCAGTCTAGGCAGTGTTCGTAGGCAGAGAGAGAAGAGGAAAGCTAAGAATGTAGGACTGACAGTAGGGACTTTGAATGTTGGGACTTTGACAGGGAAGGCTAGAGAGTTGATTGATATGATGCAGAGAAGGAAGGTGGACATACTGTGTGTCCAGGAGACCAGGTGGAAAGGTAGCAAGGCTAGAAGCTTAGGAGCAGGGTTCAAGTTGTTCTACCATGGGTCAGATAGGAAGAGAAACGGAGTAGGAGTTATCCTGAAAGAGGAGTTTGTTAAGAATGTTCTAGAGGTGAAAAGAGTATCAGACAGATTGATGAGTCTGAAGCTGGAAATTGAAGGGGTGATGTTCAATGTTGTGAGTGGTTATGCCCCACAGGTAGGATGTGAGTTAGAAGTGAAGGAGAAATTCTGGAGTGAGTTAGATGAAGTGATGCAGAGCATCCCCAGAGGTGAGAGAGTGGTGATTGGTGCTGATTTCAATGGGCATGTAGGTGAAGGGAACAGAGGTGATGAGAATGTGATGGGCAGGTTTGGTCTTCAGGACAGGAACGCAGAAGGACAAATGGTGGTAGACTTTGCAAAGAAGATGGAAATGGCTGTAGTGAACACTTTCTTCCAGAAGAGGCAGGAACATAGGGTGACATATAAGAGCGGAGGTAGAAGCACTCTGGTCTCTTTCAGATTACAATGTCTACACAAGATGTAGTCCACCTGTGACTGTAAAGTAGTGGTAGGGGAGAGTGTAGCCAGACAACACAGGATGGTAGTGTGTAAAATGACTCTGGTGGTGAGGAAGATGAAGAGGACAAAGACAGAGCAGAGGACGAAGTGGTGGAAGTTGAAAAAGGAAGAATGTCGTGTAGTTTTCAGGGAGGAGCTCAGACAGACTCTGGGTGGTCAGGAAGTGCTCCCAGATGACTGGACCACTACAGCTACTGTGATCAGGGAGACAGGTAGGAGGGTACTCGGTGTGTCATCTGGAAAGAGGAAAGTGGACAAGGAGACTTGGTGGTGGAATGAGGAAATTCAGGAGTGTATACAGAGGAAGAGGTTAGCTAAGAAGAAGTGGGACACTGAGAGGACTGAAAAGAGTAGACAGGAGTACAGGGAGATGCAGCGTAAGGTGAAGGTAGAGGTGGCAAAGGCCAAACAAAGAGCATATGAGGACTTGTATGCTAGGTTGGACACTAAAGAGGGAGAGGTGGATTTGTACAGGTTGGCCAGACAATGAGATAGAGATGGGAAGGATGTGCAGCAGGTTAGGGTGATTAAAGATAAGGATGGAAATGTATTGACAGGTGCCAGGAGTGTGATGGGAAGATGGAAGGAGTACTTTGAAGAGTTGATGAATGAGGAAAATGAAAGGGAACGAAGAGTAGAAGAGGTGACTGGTGTGGAGCAGGAAGTAGCAAAGATTAGCAAGAGTGAAGTGAGGAGGACGTTGAAGAGGGAAAGAGTGGAAAGGCAGTTGGTCCTGATGACATACCTGTGGAGGTATGGAAGTGTCTAGGAGAGGTGGCAGTAGAGTTTCTGACTAGTTTGTTTAACAAGATCTTGGAGAGTGAGAGGATGCCCGAGGAATGGAGGAGAAGTGTACTGGTGCCAATTTTTAAGAACAAGGGAGATGTGCAGAGCTGTGGCAACTACAGAGGAATAAAGCTGATGAGCCATACAATGAAGTTGTGGGAAAGAGTAGTGGAAGCTAGGCTAAGGGCAGAGGTGAGCATTTGTGAGCAGCAATATGGTTTCATGCCTAGAAAGAGTACAACAGATGCAGTATTTGCTTTGAGGATGCTGATGGAGAAGTACAGAGAAGGTCATAGGGAGTTGCATTGTGTCTTCGTAGATTTAGAGAAAGCGTATGACAGGTGCCGAGAGAGGAGCTGTGGTATTGTATGAGGAAGTCTGGAGTGGCAGAGAAGTATGTTAGAGTGGTGCAGGACATGTATGAGAGCTGTAAGACCGTGGTGAGGTGTGCTGTAGGTGTGACAGAGGAGTTCAAGGTGGAGGTGGGTCTGCATCAAGGATCGGCTCTGAGCCCCTTCTTGTTTGCTCTGGTGATGGACAGGCTGACAGATGAGGTTAGACAGGAATCTCCATGGACTATGATGTTTGCGGATGACATTGTGATTTGTAGTGAGAGCAGGGAGCAGGTGGAGGAAAATCTAGAGAGATGGAGGTCTGCTCTGGAAAACAGAGGAATGAAGCTTAGCCGCAGTAAGACAGAATACATGTGTGTCAATGAGAGGGACCCAGGTGGAACGGTGAGGTTACAGGGAGCAGAGGTGAAGAAGGTGCAGGACTTTAAGTACTTAGGGTCAACGGTTCAGAGCAATGGAGACTGTGGAAAAGAGGTGAAGAGGCGAGTGCAAGCAGGTTGGAACGGGTGGAGAAAAGTGTCAGGTGTGTTGTGTGATAAAAGAGTATCAGCAAGAATGAAAGGAAAGGTGTTCAAGATGGTGGTGAGACCAGCGATGTTGTACAGCTTAGAGACAGTGGCACTGAAGAAAAGACAAGAGGCAGAGCTGGAGGTAGCAGAGCTTAAGATGTTGAGGTTCTCTTTGGGAGTGACGAGGATGGACAGGATCAGGAATGAGTACATCAGAGGGACAGCTCATGTTAGATGTTTCGGAGATAAAGTCAGAGAGGCCAGATTGAGGTGGTTTGGACATGTTCAGAGGAGAGACTGTGAATATATTGGTAGAAGGATGCTGAGGTTGGAGCTGCCAGGCAGGAGGTCTAGAGGAAGACCAAAGAGGAGATTTATGGATGTAGTGAGAGAGGACATGAAGTTAATTGGTGTGAGTGAAGAGGATGCAGAGGACAGGGTTAGATGGAGGCACATGATTCGCTGTGGCGACCCCTGAAAGGGAACAGCCGAAAGGAAAAGAAGAAGAAGCTCAGAGTGTTTTGACTGAAGCACCACTGGGAAGTAAGACAGATCGCACAGGAGAAAACACTGCTTGCTTGTGGCCATCAGAACATGGCGCCCTTTGTGAGAAAAGTAGCTTCCATGACACTTCTAATCTGGCTATGCACATGATGCTAGACTATGCAAACAACAGAAATCTGATTGACTGTTGGGTGTGTTTACAACTGACAACTTCAACTCACTCTCCAATGTTAACTCCAATTCCATTCATTGCAGCAGACTGGAGAATGTATGACTGGTATGATCTGGCTGGAGAGTCCAATAAAACTAACGAACATTGTTATTTTCCAGGACACAACTCATCTCCCCTCCCAAACTCACAAAGAGAAATAGTTGAATTTGTCAAATCACAGATTAATTAGTATTAGTATTAGTATTAATTAGTATTATTAGCCTCCAGATGTCCATATCTCTACCATACATAGCCTAAGGTCATTACCTTGTGTGTGGAAACTAATGAGTTTCCACACACAATACAGAGCTGCTAATCTATGACAGGACCAGATAATTGTGAAATAACAAGTGTAGCTCCTATGCTAAAAGTAATTTGAATTGAGACCATTCGGGAGCAGATATCTTAGTCTTCAACCTCCGTAAAAATAACTCTGCTCATCTGTACTATCTTTGTAGGAATATCTTTGTTTCATTCACCCAAATGAATGTAACTTCTTAGTTGTCCATCTATAAATGTGTTTAAATTATACACTGTAGCTGATTTAGTCCAGGAAGCGGTATAAGGTTTAGCTTAATTGCATTAAATACATGAATTTGATCCAATAGATGACCTGATGGGATTATTGGCGACTTCCTCTAATAATAATAGTGTGGTGGGCCTCACCACATATGGAGAACCAAAAACAGAGGCCTTTGTGAAACCAAAAAGCCTGAACTCATAGAAATGGCGCCAAATCTCCACCAGCTGTTAATTTACAGTTTGACACGAGATCTCACTTGAATCCAAACCCTGGATTTCTACTAGACAAGCTGCCAAAGGGGGCGCAGGAAATCCTGGTGTTTTGGCTATGACTCCATAAAAGCACACCGCACAAGTTGCTAGCTGTCTTTTCATTGTAACTTCGGTTGCTCCAGGGGACACATCACATGAACTTCAACTCCCTAGGTAAAGTCTTAACTCGCTGGATGAGCAACAGACTGTGTTTGCTGAACACACTTTTGGATCATGATTGTTATCTTCTATATAACAATCCTGTACCTGCAGAAGAAAGATTCAGGTTTTACCGTTTCCGTTACCGTTAAAAGTTGACTGCTGCTTCCCTCTGCTGCCGCCCCAAAGGAACAGTTTCGCCATTGAACCTACCGACAGCACGGACCATGGCCACATCAGCATCCAAGCAGCATTAAATCGCTATCAAGACCGATCCCAAGTAAGAGGCTTGTGTCTGGGCAGAGATAGATTTTATAACCGTGTGTTATTTCATCTAAGCTTCATTGTTGTGAATTGTGCTGTGCATTATTGTGGAAAGTAAGTAAGTAAAGCTTTATTCGTATAGCATTTTTTAAAACACAGTTACTTCACACATACACACACAGAAAATATTAATGAATAGATAATTAAAGATATGTTACGATACAAAAACACAGCACAAAAACCAAACTGAAACAAACCAAAACATAAGACAGGGACGGAGAGCTATAAAAAGACTTGCCTATAGAGATGGGTTTTTAGAAGCAGCTTAAAAGATCCAAAGATTTAGCAAATCTGAAATCTTCCAGAGGGTTGGGAAATGGCATGGTCGATGGTATCAAAGGCTGCAGTCAAGTCCAGTAGTATGAGGATGGAATATTCACCTTTGTCTGCATGCATAAGAATGTCATTTGTCACCCTTAGTAATGCGGTTTCAGTACAATGATTGTGACGAAAGCAAGATTGAAATTTATCAAAGATTTTATGACCCTCAACCAATTTCAGGAGTTGGTCTGTAACGATTTTTTCAAGGATTTTGGATATGAAGAGTAGCTTGGAGATCGGTCTATAGTTCTCTAAATGGGCTGAGTCGAGAGAAGTGGATGGACACTGGCAATTTTAAAATAGTCAGGTACAGACCCAGATGTGAGAGAGTTGTTGATAGCGAGCAGGCTTGGACCTAAGACAGGAAGGACGGATTTTAGAAATTTCATGGGAACTTTATCACAGGGACTGGAGGAGAGATGCACATGAGCTACCGTGCCAAAAAGGATCTGCAGGGAGATAGGGGCAAATTCAAACAGTAAAATAGAATGGCTGAATGGTGCGGCGGGTAAAATAGTCAGGGCAAAATTGGACCTCAGACCATCGATCTTGCCAATAAGTTTTCATAGTCCATAGAAGATGAGGCAGGAAGAGAAGGATTTACAAGCTGGTTAATAGTACTAAACAGAAATCTTGGATTGTGTTTGTTGCTAGTAATCAAGTCAGAGAAGTAGGCAGCTCGCGCATCTTTAATAATCTGGTTCAGTTTAAACAAAAGCTCCTTCATACCTATGGAGGTGGTGAACTTCGAGTTTGGATTTTTTCCATCTACATTATTCAGATTCTCAATTATTCAGATGATAATTCAGGTTCCGCTAATAAAGGTTATCGCCTAGATGAGCTTTAGAAATCTGTAGAAAACCCTTGGTTATATTGGTAAATTAAGTGGGAGCCGAGTATGATGCAGTTACATGATAATAATCACAATAAGTGCGGTAGTATTTTATTACAATTAATAATTAGATTGATTTATTTGTTCTGATTTATTTTGGTTTAAAAGGGGAGTTTTTGTAATCCTCTGAATGTGATCATACTGAGTAATCAGGATTTGATAGTGTGTGTTATCAACTATATGCTTAGATTAACCCTCTGGGGTCTGAGGGCATCTTCTCGATTTTACATATCTTCTGAAATCTTCTATCAAATTCTCCATCCATGTGTCCCTGCCTGTCCACTGATTTGAGTCAGTCAGTTTGTATGGAGTTCACCCGAGCAACTGACCCAGTCAAATACTACTTCTCACTCAACTTCCTCTTTTCACTTTGTTAACACCGCTGAGACACTCAATTCAGTCTTTCCCTGGAGAATTAAGACAGGGACTCCAACCCCAGACACAAATAATATCACACAAAAAATTCCTACTGAGGACTCGAACCTCAAACACAATCAAACAATTTTACCGGGGACTCGAACCCCAAACCCAATGAAACAATTTTACCGGGGATTCTGAGCGGACTTGGCAAAGAAAATTCCTACTGAGGACTTGAACCTCAAGAACAATTTTACCGGGGACTCGAACCCCAAACCCAATGAATACCTTTTACCAATTTCAAAGTCTACCAACTAACAGTGTGGATCAAAGATCCGAACACCGAGAATTCGGAGGACCTCACCTCCCCAGGCCTCTAACCTGGCTCACTTAGGACTTGAACCCCTTGTTTCGTGCCCTCGTCAGAACACGATGTGGTTAGCCAAACCGAGGTCAAGGTATTATTATCATCTCTTTTCTTCCACAAGTCTCTCTTTTAATCCCAATTTAAATTTATTGGACTTAATCACAATTGTTACCACATGCTCTCAATTTAGTTATTTTCCAATATGCAGAGTTTGATTAAACAGGTCCTGCTTACCTTTTAGTTGCAGCCGGCTGTGAGCCTTAGGTGTGATCAGAGCGGCTGGTCAGTGAGGATATGCAAGTCACCACCATGCAATGATCAAACAACCCATATCAAAAGGGTGTCGGCTCCGGCCTGCCAACACATGTGCATACATTTCCTCCCACTCTTTGTCAACCCAAATCACCTCTGTATGTCACCATGGGATTATCATATCCACAGTACCTTCCCCCACTTTCTCTTATCTAACCTGTACCTTCCCCCACTTTCTCTTATCTAACTGTTAGTCAGTCTATGGTGCAGAACAGCTGCTGGCCTGAGATGTTGCATGAGTTAGACTTGTACAGAGACAAACATCTTACATACAGGGTGTACACAGCACAAGCTATCAATCATAATAACACAGCCCAAGTTTTCATATCCACAGTTCACAAAAGTAGTGGAATATATGAATAAAATAGTAGATAAATGCATAATAAATGTCTAAAATGACATTTTGTAATATCGTTTTTGTGTTGTCTGTGACTCTACTTTCACCAAATGTTAGAGGGACTGAGATAAAATGGGACTGAATAATGACTTTATACAACATATCAAGCTTCATGGGATGTGTGCAAATTAAAAATTAGCATTAAAACAGTTTTTTTCCTCAAACCAAACATTTACTATGTATATAAAAATCCACACAGAAATAACACACTATTTACAATATTTACATAATGTGCATGTTTTCATGTTTCACTTTTTCAACACGTTTTTTTCAAACCAAATATTTACTATGTATAAAAACACAACAACATCACACGCCCTGCATTTCCACGGCGTGTCCTTTCGCTTGCAATTTGGCAATGTTCAAATCTCCTGCGATCCACGGTGGCTTTCGTTCAGGGGCCTGCTGCATAGACATCAGCAATAGGTACAGGAAGATGACCTGCAGGTGCCCGCTTAGGAGCTGTGCAGAGAGGCTTGCCACAGAGCTCAGCAGTCAGCTCCTCCATGAAAGCTCTGTGTGTTGTTTTCTTGGCAAGACAGTTTCTTGTGGTGGCAATGTCCAGAAAATGGTTTCTGTACCAACGCATGGTTTTGTGTTGTGCAGAGTAATACTGAATGAGCTGGTCTGATCAATCAACTCCACCCATGTGTTGATTGTACTCTGTAACTGGTGTGGGACAGGGGATTGATACCTTTGTCCAGGAGCCATCTCATTGTTTCACCCTCCTCTGCACAGTTTTACTGGAGTGTTCTGTGTGGAGCTGACTGATACTTCCCTTCTGTCCATCCATTTCACATATATGAGGGGGCCATACCGGATCCATCTTATTGAGCCTCGTTCTGACTTCCTTGTCAGGGCGTTCAGTTCTGTCCTATGGCAGTCCTTGCGGTTCTTACTGTAGGTCCCACAGGCAGCAAATCTTTGTGTATATCATGGAGACTAGAATAAAAATTGTCCATGTAAATGTGCCAAGGAAACCTGCTTGCACCAGGGACATTGTAGGACAGGCCATGTCCAGAGGGATGTCGCTTTTCCCGGTGTAAATGGAAAATTCCACTGTGTAGCCATTCCTTGAGTCAGCCAAGACAAACAGCTTGAATCCCCACTTTGTGGGTTTTGCCTTCATGTACTGCATCATCCCAGTTTTTCATCCACAGCCACGTCTCCGTGGGGATGATAAAATGTCTTGCACACATTCTTGATGGTGTCCATCAGGGGGCTGTGCCCTTTTTTCTGTCGTTATGGACATCCTCATCAGGGTCCCTAAGATGATGGTTTCAAGATATTGCTCTGTATCTGTCCTGTGGCATGATCTGTGGCAAAGAAAAAAGGTGATTCTGCCTCCAGTAATCTGTGATGCTGTCGAGTTTCACCATGGCCAATGTATTTGTAAAAATCCCCTGTTTTAAAGTCTGTCCATTTGTACTTTTTTCCCTGTGGTATTTGTTTAGCAGCCTGCTTGTTTGTGTTGTGACACAGTGTTTGTACTGTCTGTACAGGAAAGAAAAGTCAAGGGCTGTATATGTGGAGCTGAGCTGTGGCCCTGGTGTCCAAGCTGGTTGAAACCTGGAGACAGGGGAAGCAGTGTCCAGGTCTTTGTCGTCCAAGACAGCGGAGCTGGCTGCTGTGTAGGTGGGGGCGCTGGTACATGGAATGCTGGTGGCTGTGGAGGAGGTGCTTGTGATCGGGTGTGGAAGTAAAATACTCTACTGTTGAAATATTCTACTGTTGGATCAGCTAAGCAATTAAGTGGAGCAATATATTATGTTGTTGACAGGGTACCTGTGATTGATGTATCCATTGTGAGAAGGGCACTTTGTCCTACCTGACCTGGGCAGTTGCCTGAGTTACCAATGCGCATGGATGCACACAATGGCAAGATGGCTTCCCCTTTTGCTATAATCGTAATACACGAATAAGTTCACTTTCTGACTGAATAGTTCACTTTTTTGACTGCAAGAAATGTGCTCTGTAATTAAAACCACACAATGGAATAATGAAATGAATAATGAATTTTGTGAAGTAGTTACAGCTGAAAGAATCAAAAGAGAATTAACGTGTGTAGGATGCCATCTAAAGGAAATCACAGCTATCTGCAGCTGTTTTTAATTCAATTAAATTCAATTCAGTTTTATTTATATAGCGCCAATTCATACCAGAAGTTATCTCATTGCACTTTTCCTACAGAGACCCAACAAATCCCACCATGAGCAAGCATTTGGCGACAGTGGCAAGAAAAAACTTCCTTTTAACAGGCAGAAACCTTGGACAAAACCAGATTCAATGGCTGCTGTGTTAGGTTTTAAGAGAGAGAGAGAGAGAGAGAGAGAGAGAGAGAGAAAGAGAGAGAGAGGTATAGAGAGAGAGACAAGCCAACTGCTGTACATTGTTTGAAGTTACATTAAACCTATATCATATTGAACTGTACAGTTTGTTCGTATTGATGAGATGAGAAAGAAGAATTTTAACATTGTGGTGGGGGACCTAACTCCATCTGGCCCAGAGGGAGGGACCTCTTGGCAGGCCGGGCTGGTGATGCTGCCTGTGGTTCACTGGGCCCTGGCAGCGGTGAATCCTCTCTGAAAAAAAATAATTTAGGACATTCACTACTACTAAGTTCATTGAAAGAAACTTCTCAAACTTCCCACCCCTTTCTCTTTTCTTCCTCCAGATCCCCCACACACATCAATTCACACCTAAGAGGAATGTGGAGGAGGTGCGAGGCTCTGACTGCTTTTCTTCTATCCTGTCAGCTAATCTTCTCTGTATCTATTCCAATTTATTGTATGTGCTACCTGTCCTGTCCACCCCAAATAGCAGCAAATCACGCCTGAATGAGATGTGGGGGTGGGGATACTCTCTCTTACATTTCAAAACTCTACAGAGATTTCCAGCAATTTCACATTCAGTTTAAAATCACAAATATACAATTCTATGAAAGAAATTATTTTTACTGTTTTTCCCACTCAGAAACTAATACATGCCTTAGGACAGACATTTTTTATGTATTTGGTGAAGTCTGAAGTTATGAAGTGTCTATGGTATCATATAACATAATCATGATCCAATAATTGCACAATATTAAGCAAGTAAGTTCGTGATGAATTTTACGTAACTTTTTTAGCCAAGATGGTCACATTTAGCTTAGTATGAAGTGCACAATTACTGTGATATTGCAAACAAGGTTTTGTAAAATAAATACACTTGCCTATCTTCAAATGGATCCCTATTATTTTGGTATTCCTCTTCATCGTCAGAATCAAACCCTTCAGGCTCTGAAACTCCTCCCTCATCTTCATCGCTGCTCTCCAAAATCGCTGCTAAAACTTCGCTAACTGTGTACTTCTTCGCCATTTTCTCTCGTCATCTTCTTCTTTTTCTTCTTATATGTGTTTTTTTGCACACTTTCATCTCCATGTCAACTCATTGAAAACTGCAGTGTTTTTCTGCATTGTAAGGTGACGGGCGTGTCCTTAGTGATTTCCTGAGTGTCCATTGGTTTGTTTCAGCTAGTGCAGATGGACACACAAACCCATCAATTACGTATGGTGAGAGACAGTCGAGAGCTCTCTTCTCTTCCTCCTAGCTCGCTGAGTGAATCACGTACGATCTCACGAGAATAATGACTTGGAAGGGGAGAGTCTACAGATTCTGACAATATCTGAACCATATTTCGGTGCTGTATTATCGCAGAGATATTAATAGAAACATTGAGTAAACATTAAGTAAACGTGCAGCCGCATCCAGCGACCCCAGGGGGTTAATCTTACACCAGTTATATCATTTAAGAGTTAAAGTGTTTCGGGGTTTTTTTACTGTGAACTAAGAAAGAATTAAGCTGTGATAAGACTGATTCCTCTGGACTTATGATGAACTCTGAGTGAAATAATGATTTTATTATTTTCTTTTCTTATGTGTTTTCTAGCCAAATTAAAAATAGGATGCGGCAAAGGGGATGTTTCCGATCTCTGTCCTCTGTCGGGAGTCTTACCACTTAATATCACCACATGCATGAATTGCAACATTGATGGCAATTAAGACTTGGCCACCTGGTGATTCAAACCTTGGACCTTTGTCTCTCCAGGGAAGGTGACTTACTGGGGAGACATGGTTTCTACACACTTCTCACAACTTGAGGCAATGACATCACATGTTGTTGAATGCTATTTGATCTGTTGCTAATATTGCTGAATATTAACTGATTGGTTACTAACATTGTTGAATAATATTTGATTGGCTGCTAACATTGTTTTATGATATTTGATGTGTTGCTAATAGTAGTGAATAATATTGGGATTGTTGCTAATATTATTGGATATGGATTGGATTGATTTGTTGTTAAAAGTATTGAGTTACATTTGATTCTTTGCTAAAAATACTGGCTTGAATTTGATTAGTTCCAGAAGGCATTGAATTGTATTTGATCTGCTGTTACAGCTATTGATTTGACTTTGTCTGGTTGCTAGAGGTGTGGATGTGTAGTTGATTTGTTGCTATTATGTGAACTGAGGATCTGTTTTGAATTGAATTGGAGTTTTTTGTTATAGGAGGCTTGATACCGGCTTGTTAAACCGGCGAGGCTCTTGAACCCAGTCTTGAGTCTCCCTCAGGCAGTTTCTCTCAGGCTATCTGAGGTACCACCAGATTCTCCTACAAACTGCAGCACATACACCTGGTTGCTATGCGGCCTGTCTCTGAGAGACATTTTGAGCCTGAAAGAAGTGATACAACCAAGCTGGTTATCGCCAGTTAACTTAGGTTTCTTAAGCAGACTCTGGTCTTTGCATTGTGCCGCCCTCTCCCCCAGGAGGAGGTCCCGAAGAGAAAATGCCAAGCTGAAGACCCTAGTTAGACATGTCACTCCGAGAGTAGCACCACCAAATATAGATGCAAGACATCTCCTAATCCCACTATAGCAGTATCCATCAGAGCACCTATAGCACCCTAGACACCGGTCACAAGCGCACAGTGATATCGAAACAGTCAAGGAAAGGAGGGATTAGAAAAGGGTACGCCAAGTTAAGAACGGATAGTGCTTAAGGAAACTAGCATATCCAAAGGGCAGAAAGGGCTTAAAGCAACTAGTCCAAGGGATAAGATAGTCATGGCCGATGGCTCAGACAGCGAAGAGGAACACAGCATAACCACCACTATGTTTGAAGACCCAGTGTATGAACTTCTTAATCCGCTTTATGATCTCTGAGAAGAGGAAATCTTTCAAAACCAAACCCCTCGATGCCAAGTGAACTGGGCCCCGTCACAAGGAGATCTTCCACATGCCTCAGAGGAACCACCCACCCCATCAGCCCCACACAACCTCACCCTCACCCAGCACAAACCCACCTTACAAGGAGGAACACTGGTGAAGCCGGCTAACACCTCACCAACAGAGCTGGGATGGCACGAGCAATAGCCAGAGCAGCTGGGCCTGAATATACTCGAGAATGTAAAGCAATATTATGAGGAGACTGGCAGGCTAGAATCCCTTTAGGAGAATGTAGGGTGTCCAAAGCTCACTCATTAAGGCCTGGATATGCTGTTATTATACACCAGTCCTTCATCAGATACTCAGACATACCCCAGGCTCTGATTCGATCACAACGCTTCTGAGATGCCATAGAAATACTCTGAAGAATCAGGAAGAGGCCTAATCAGAGAAAGGGCAGAGAGACAGCTCGCTGAAGCCCCCATACCCAGAGGGCAGGCCTGGTCCTACCAGGCACATGGATTGAGTAATAAGTATGGCAGTAATACACCTAGCTCTCTCCCTCCTCCCTGAAATCCCACTCAAAGACAACCACGAAGAATATCTAACAGCTTAGTATGTCGAAGCCATAGACCTAGCCAGGCGGCTGAACCACCGGACGGATACCACGAAGTGACTATTACCACAGAAGGAGGAGATTTAAACGAGATGTACTCAGCCACAATCATCAGAGCAGTTCTGCTCGTCAGCAAGAGATCTGAGAACAGTTACAGTCCTCTCCCAAAGCCTCCAGAATGATTCATATGACTCACAGCAAGCCACGACAGCTGAAGCACCTGCTGACCCAGACACAGACCCCTCCAACTCAGATTCAGAAGATGATGAACATACAGGAGGAAGTGCTTACCTCCCTGATCCTCAAGATTACGAAGGAGATGAGGAAGACGCTGAACTGTCCCTTCAACAGGAAGAGATCCCCAGCCCACAAGTGCCGATGGGTTTTCCCCCATTAAGAACACTGTCAAGGAAAAGCAGGGCTCGGCCCTTATCGCCCTCACTAGAATCCACGCCAGGTTCTGAACCCAGGAGGAGGCCTTGGAAAACCAGCACCCCTGTACCTAATCAAACCCCCACCAAAAGAGTGACCTTCATCCCTCCAATCCCCAGAGCAAGAACCCAAGCCCCAAATGCCAAGCCAATCTAAATACTGTGATCCAACGAAATTTTCCCTAATAGGCACAAGAAAAGTGATGCACTCCCTGAGTGGAGCTCCTTTCGCTATTCCAACAGCAGCTATCCCCACGTGACCCCCTTTGGACATTCCCTCAGGTGTAGATCCAAGTTCTATCTTCGATCTATATGATGTTAGCTGGGAAGATGCAAACATATACTGCCAAGCCCCTTACAGTACTCAGGTCAGACAAACACCAGGAATATTGGGGATCTTCTCATTATCTCCGTCTCCGGGGAGCAGCTGCTTGAAGGTGTTTGGATATGTGATTGCTAGTTCAGCAATTACAGCTGTTGTGTAATTGTGTTGCGGCCATTCTTGATCTTGCTGAAGGCCTTTTTCATGGATCCATACTTGTTGAATGTCCTCAGGGCACTCCTGTAGCAGCGGATGACTCCATCCGTTGTGGTCACTTAACAAAAAATGAACAAAAATAAACAAAATACTTTGTCATCATCTATTTTCAGGCATGCATTGTTGATCTGGCACCCTATAGGTAGTACTAGCACAAAAGAAAGGATTCTACTTGCCCTGCTGGGTCACTGTGCATCCTCCTTCCAGGCTGGTTATATTAGATTTAGCTCCTTCCTATCTGCCTCTGAGGCTAGCAAAATCCTCCATTACCAGCCTGGAAGGAGGATGCACATTGAAATCAGCACAGCAAGTAGTGTCCTTTCTTATCTGCCTCAGAGACTATACTTAATGCCTTGGTCACACTACATGACTTTCAAAGTCGTCAGATCACTGTACTGTTCACGTTACATAACTTCTTCTAGTCTTGTTACCGGGAATCTTGAAGTTGCTGTGGTTTGCACACTACATGACTGATCAGCGACAGGGGGTCACACTTTACAAGATCTTTGACTGAGGCTGAGCCATCCAGGCTTATGGATGTATTATAAGACATCCATGAGTAGGCTACCTTTAACACATAACGTGTGGGGACTGTTCGCGGAGCTGCTGCTGCAACACTACGCTTTTGTTATAATCACTGAAACTGGTTACACCAGGCGTGAGAACAGCACATAATAAGTGTGCATATGCACCACGGAAGAGGCCTAATCAGAGAAAGGGCAGAGAGACAGCTCGCTGAAGCCCCCATACCCAGAGGGCAGGCCTGGTCCTACCAGGCACATGGATTGAGTAATAAGTATGGCAGTAATACACCTAGCTCTCTCCCTCCTCCCTGAAATCCCACTCAAAGACAACCACGAAGAATATCTAACAGCTTAGTATGTCGAAGCCATAGACCTAGCCAGGCGGCTGAACCACCGGACGGATACCACGAAGTGACTATTACCACAGAAGGAGGAGATTTAAACGAGATGTACTCAGCCACAATCATCAGAGCAGTTCTGCTCGTCAGCAAGAGATCTGAGAACAGTTACAGTCCTCTCCCAAAGCCTCCAGAATGATTCATATGACTCACAGCAAGCCACGACAGCTGAAGCACCTGCTGACCCAGACACAGACCCCTCCAACTCAGATTCAGAAGATGATGAACATACAGGAGGAAGTGCTTACCTCCCTGATCCTCAAGATTACGAAGGAGATGAGGAAGACGCTGAACTGTCCCTTCAACAGGAAGAGATCCCCAGCCCACAAGTGCCGATGGGTTTTCCCCCATTAAGAACACTGTCAAGGAAAAGCAGGGCTCGGCCCTTATCGCCCTCACTAGAATCCACGCCAGGTTCTGAACCCAGGAGGAGGCCTTGGAAAACCAGCACCCCTGTACCTAATCAAACCCCCACCAAAAGAGTGACCTTCATCCCTCCAATCCCCAGAGCAAGAACCCAAGCCCCAAATGCCAAGCCAATCTAAATACTGTGATCCAACGAAATTTTCCCTAATAGGCACAAGAAAAGTGATGCACTCCCTGAGTGGAGCTCCTTTCGCTATTCCAACAGCAGCTATCCCCACGTGACCCCCTTTGGACATTCCCTCAGGTGTAGATCCAAGTTCTATCTTCGATCTATATGATGTTAGCTGGGAAGATGCAAACATATACTGCCAAGCCCCTTACAGTACTCAGGTCAGACAAACACCAGGAATATTGGGGATCTTCTCATTATCTCCGTCTCCGGGGAGCAGCTGCTTGAAGGTGTTTGGATATGTGATTGCTAGTTCAGCAATTACAGCTGTTGTGTAATTGTGTTGCGGCCATTCTTGATCTTGCTGAAGGCCTTTTTCATGGATCCATACTTGTTGAATGTCCTCAGGGCACTCCTGTAGCAGCGGATGACTCCATCCGTTGTGGTCACTTAACAAAAAATGAACAAAAATAAACAAAATACTTTGTCATCATCTATTTTCAGGCATGCATTGTTGATCTGGCACCCTATAGGTAGTACTAGCACAAAAGAAAGGATTCTACTTGCCCTGCTGGGTCACTGTGCATCCTCCTTCCAGGCTGGTTATATTAGATTTAGCTCCTTCCTATCTGCCTCTGAGGCTAGCAAAATCCTCCATTACCAGCCTGGAAGGAGGATGCACATTGAAATCAGCACAGCAAGTAGTGTCCTTTCTTATCTGCCTCAGAGACTATACTTAATGCCTTGGTCACACTACATGACTTTCAAAGTCGTCAGATCACTGTACTGTTCACGTTACATAACTTCTTCTAGTCTTGTTACCGGGAATCTTGAAGTTGCTGTGGTTTGCACACTACATGACTGATCAGCGACAGGGGGTCACACTTTACAAGATCTTTGACTGAGGCTGAGCCATCCAGGCTTATGGATGTATTATAAGACATCCATGAGTAGGCTACCTTTAACACATAACGTGTGGGGACTGTTCGCGGAGCTGCTGCTGCAACACTACGCTTTTGTTATAATCACTGAAACTGGTTACACCAGGCGTGAGAACAGCACATAATAAGTGTGCATATGCACCACGGAGATCTGCTCTACAAAAGTAAAAATAGGCCAGTCTTCTTTTTATATTTTCTTACTTGTCACTTTTTACACAGAAATGGGTCAAAGTATCTATATTTATATAATACAGCCAATGACTTAATGACTACTAAATCGATGATGTTGATTACATTGAAGAATCGTCCCAGCCCTATTATCTATAGATCTGTTCAACAAGCATAAAAATGTTAACACGTAGTAAACGATATTTCACTCTGCAGAGAGGTGTATAAGTAAACAAAGCTCAAAAACCAAAAAAGTTTTACCTAAACCTTTTTAAATGTAGGCTCACTCTTGGGTACTATCTTGACTTTCTGAAAGCACAGAACTGGGTAACACAAGAACTGTATCACAGAAGAACATGTCCTAAAACAGGCTTTGTTTTATTACAGTTTATGACTTATTAAGTGTAAGTCTGTCACTTCATGATAATAAAGCTCAAATCCATGATTATTAGCCTGCACACTACAGTTGTGCACTAAAGTAGACTGAACATAAATAACTCAATACACCTCCTTGGATGAGGTCTGCATTCTACTGAGCTAGAGACACAAGATATAGACAAGATATTTAGCCAGGTATCGTATAATTTTATCGTGACAACATTACTTCCCTCTACATCTAGTACTGCATGAATAACGTTAATTGTATTGTCATTTTACATGTCACATGACTTGCCAGTATATGTAGACGCCACAGGGGCTCCCTTAATTTGGGCAAGTAGGAAGTCCTTATCGTTTTTCAGCTACATGTTGGCCTCCTTCAGGTATTTAATGCGGTCCTCAAGGTCTTCAACCTTCTGTCGAACCATCTTGGTCTGTTGTTTTACTTTGGCCAACTCCAACGACCCTATTGGTGACACTGCACTTTTTTTTTGGTAAACAAATGTGATTGTATATAAATTCTGCCTTTCTTAATCTACTACCCTGAGAACGTCCCTTGCTGCATACGGTGTAGGCAGACAGCTGTGCAGTAACAGGGTAACAGGCTGTTTTAAAGTGTAATCTGGACTAAACAAGTAGCATAATTAGTAGGGCTGACCCAAACAATTCTGATCAAATATTAGTTTGTTGGGCTAAAGTTCTGATAACCTACCAATGTTGCTATTCAGAAGACATCATTTATACTTTTAGACACATGAGGTAATAAAATGATTTTTTCACTTCATAGGCATTTAAAAAAATCTTTGTCTGATTGTGGCACATTCACAAGCCATTGTATCTGGTTGACAAAGGACTTCTTTATAAATAAACAGATTGAACACAGGTTGGCAAGCTGCTGCCAACTCAAGTACAATAATTTAAGAGATTTAACAGATTTAACAGCCACAGGCAAAGTTTAAGCTGCTAGCAGTTTATTTACTGGGCTAGTGGCAAGTGTTAATTTCAAGCCCTGCTGGTGAAAGTAGTGACACAAAAATAATTTACTTAATTTCCTCTGGGAATATTTGACAAGCTTGTTTGTCTTTGGAGGTTAGGGACCTCTTCCAAATCTTGTAGCTGTGGCTGGACCTCTTCAATATGTTGTGGATGGTCCTCCTTTGCCTCCTCCACAACTTCTAGCAGGCCTTCGCAGGCTTCAATGGCCTTCATCCCCCCACCGTGTGTCCTTTTGCTGAAACGAGTTTTGTGCTAAAGTTGTGCAACGCAAAGAACACAAGCACCAACCTAGTTAATGCTAGTTGTTTAAAATTAGCTAGATTATAATTGGAGGCAAAACTACAATGGCATGCAGTTAATACTTTAAGATTAATAAGGGCTACGGAGTTAATGTTAGTTAGCTAACAAGCTAAAGATAAGTAGCATAAATTGCTCAAAGTTAATTTTGCCTACAATGGGAAAGATTGATGTCAATGTTACGTTCCCAAAGAAAATCCGAATTACATGTTTAGCTTACCTCAATGAAAAAATGGTAACATTTGCCATCTTTTTATTTCTCCATTTTCCCACAGTGTATCACGTCATGTGACCACCAATGTGCTGCACTTTCCTTAGCGCAATAAATTGTTTCACTTTCCACTCTTACTGCACAAGAGCTGTCATATAGTGCAGCATCAAAATTATTGTGGATTGTATTGTTTTTTAACAGAACGAGATTATCACAGTATTGAAAAATGTATACCTTCAGCATATTTAAATATGCAGCCATATCAGAATACCGTCATACCCTGATTGTAATATCTGTAGTTTACACACAGCCTTACCAAGGGTATTGTCTGATTACAAATCAAGGGTATACTCTTTTCTTAATCTATTATGTTTTCAAACTGATTTATTTTCCTTTTCCCCATTCAGCCCTCTAAAAATGTCTGTGCTATGTTTAAACACTGCCATCCAATTAAATTTCTCTCTATATTAACACTGCCCCAACCATTCACTGCCAAAACCATTCAATGTGCCTCATTTTTACTAGCCTGTAATCGTGTCCATGAAAGTAAGATCATACTGTATGTGTGATTGTTGTGGCCCACTTAGTGTATAATGCCAACTTCAACAATAGACATTTTGCATTGAAGTCTCAAAACAGAAGAGAGATGAGCTTTCATCATGTCTTCTCTATTGGAACATCAGCAAAGTTAATAACTGTCAATTCATCAGGTTGTGAGAGACCATTTTAGCTTCAGATACTCAATTTTAAAAGTATGCAGTATGGTAGGCCTTTTGATCCTATCTAATTAGTTTCTTATGGTGCCTAGTAAATAATGGAGCCTAATAGCAAAAAAACAGGTAGATGTTTTTGTGCTACGTGGCTAAATATGTTTTTATTTTTATTCAAGCCTTCACTATAGACCTAAATGTGGTCAGCAATATGGAAAATCAACATACTTCTCATTTTACATTTAAAGTGCAATTTAAGTTTAAGCATGTAGGAACAATACACCACTGATTATAATGTCAAGTATTCACAGTGGTGTTGTAATGTTAATGTACTTTAACACGTGAATGAGTGTGCACACAAGGAAACAGTGGACATCTGAATGTTTCCCCTAATATTAGCAAAATTGATAAACGTGAAGTAAGGTTATGGTACAGCTGCATACAAATATACAGCCTACCTTTAACAACAAATTGATGACAACCACCAATTCTCATTCCTCTCTTCCTTAGTCACTTGAGGGCAGCAACACACACCTCCAAATGCAGAAATAAAACATCAGCAACTTGTAATAATGCCTTAGTATGGAATTTGATAAATATCATGTGTGGACAAGTTTAGAAATAAAGTGTGTGTATTTGCATTTTGACTAGCCATGAATGTAAAGTGTACCAAATAAATGTGTAGCAATGTTGAATCCAGTTGTATACAGTGAGTTGTGACTTATCAAACACTGAAATCCTTTTTTTTTACCTAATAAATTATTCAGTTAAATGTTATTTATATAGCACCAATTCATAACAGAAGTTATGTCATTGCACTTTTCCTATAGACCAGGTCTAGATTGTACTCTTTATAATATTATTTACAGAGACCAAAAAAATCCCACCATGAGCAAGCACTTGGCGACAGCTGAGGACACTGAACAAATAAATGTACCAGTGTCTCACTCTGAGAACAGAAAATACACTCAGCCCCGAGCTCTGGATCCAGGTGCGCTCTGTATCTGTTTGTAGCTATTGCTCCATGTACAACCCTCCACTGGAGGTCTGCTGTCCGCTTTTCAATGGGCAGCTTGTGTAGGGACCGCCAGCTGCCTTTCGGAGAGACTTCTGAACCAAAAAACTCTGGATTTAGCGGTATAGCTCTGTTCTGGGACCTCCCTGCCCTTCCATGCGCATACGTGGAAAGCCTAAAGCAGGGAGAGCAGCAGCATGACCCCACTCCGTGCATTTACATGGAAGTGGCAGCAGGAGGAGCTAGCTGAGCACTTATGTAGAAAGCCAATTAGACTAAAATTGCATTCAGGATTGTGTGCTGAGCTTGACAACGTGGCCTGCCTGAACTGATGCTATGCTGAATTTCAGTCAGGACCACTTTAATCAAAGAAAGCTTTTATTTGATCTGCAGTAGTTAGAATTGACGGTATGGTTATTGTCTGGGACCTCCCCGCCCTTCTACGCCATACATGGGAAGCCATGAGGCAGGGAGAGCAGCAGCAAGACCCCCAAAATGACCATACCAGGCAAACCTGTCTGGCCTTTGTTGGGACTCCGCAGATGAATTAATTCATTCGGGTGATTTAACTTTTGTAAGGAGACTGCATTCTCTTTTGTCCCACAATCCTGAGAGCCATTGAATGCAGCATTGGCCAGTTTGACCTGTGACTCGGATGTCACCAGGTCAAGAAAAAGGTAAGCGATCATTTGTTCTGTCTCTCTTTCTCCTGGAATCCTTCACTACGGACGGCCGTGGCTGTCCACCTCTCAGTGTGCCCTGCTCATGAGCAGACACCTACCTGAACTCTCTCCTCCTGGCTTGAAGGCCTATTAGATCTCTGCAATAAAGTTTAGTGTAAAAGACTGCCACACACAAAGCCTGCCAGCTAACTTCACGTGCTAACAGGAGCACGAAGCATGTTAATGCAGAGCGGTTAACTCTGTAAGGACAACCACAGACGGAGCGACCAGCTTCCTCCAATCTGTACAAGCGGACCCTGCACAGCAAAAGACGCTTCCACGGCAGAACCACAATTCTTCCCAGATTGGCTCGCCTACAACAGCTAACGGCAGCACCAAAGCCACCTCTCTTTCCCTCCCACGGACGGGTAATGTAACAACTGGGCATAGCATTAAATAACAGTGTATATAGCTAAACAAAGGACTGTTTAACTTTTGTATATATGACCTTACTGATGTGTTTTCATTGTTGTGATCTTCTCCATGGTTAAAGTGAGGTTATTATTGTAACCGTAGTTCTCAGCCACTGTTAAGTTGATGTTAGATTATGCTTTTAGAGCTTACTGTTATCTCAGGAGCTTACTATATCAGACAAATAATGATCAGTGCAGTGAGAGAAAGAAAGGAGCATTTTAAGATCTTAAATTAGGATAATCTTATTTTGAATTTTCCTTTCCTCAATGACCCTAATTTGCTTCCATATACAGGCGGCAGATTAATGGACATGCCATCGCCACCAGGAAAGTCTCCACAGCTTCTGAGAGCAGAAAAAAGGGTAAATTCTTCTTCCTGCCACGTAACACAAATCATCTAATACAAAACATTCAGGTTTTGTAACAAATTAATCACTATACCTTGGAAAATGGGTTGGCAATGGTATTGTATTGGTTAAACAACTTGTTAATGCTGATGGGCAGTTACTAATGTATAATGAATTTCTCTCTGAATTCAGGTTACCAGTTACAGCAAAAGAATATGCAGTGGTTTTTGATTTGATGCTGTGCCAAGGAGTGTGCTGCAGCTTCTTAGAGGTTCAGCATTCGAGGTCCCAGTGATCAAACATTTGATAGTAGTATATTCCTTGGAGAAGTTGACATTACAAAGAAAATATGCTTGAATAAATTCATCTGGAATTGCATACAAGTTTTGTTTTTCTTGTCTTTCATTTTCTTTACTTTGTACTTGTACACCTGATATGGACAGTTCAGTGTATATATTGTTAATGTATTTGTGTTCTCTAAAATACTTTTTTATTTATTTATTTATTTTTTTAAAGGGAAGTGGAGCTACTAATGAAAAGCAGCCTATGACCTTCACATGCCCATTACGTATATCTGTCCTATTCTGTTCATGGTCACAAAAAAGCAAAAAGTAGCAGAAATGTTTTTAATTTCCGATTTTAAAACTTTTCATATCATATTTATATCATATTATTAATAAAATAAAACATGTTCATTTCATAAACAATTCTATAATATTTTCTTAACTGGTAAAAACCATTCAGGCACTAAATGTACAACCCAATTTGGGGTCCTTCAGCTGTGCATTGTGCAACATGTGTTGGATAATTCCAGAACAAGCGTCGCAGTTCTTTTGCTGTTGCGGTCTTAAGACAAGCAGTTCTGCTGGACCTGAGCTCTAGCTTTACCCTGGACACGCCGTCTGGAAGTCTAAAGACACCCGGAGATTTTACATCTTTTAGCTATTCTTCGCTGTCCAACAGTTCGGGGAGTCTGTTTCGATATTAAACGCTGCGGACGTTTTATTAGATTCAGTTAGCCTAGTTGTCAAAATGTTGAGTGTCACCAGAAGCGTTTCAAGGACTCTCCCGACAAGGAACTGTACAAGAAATGTGTCCTCTTTAATTAAGAAGGTGAGTTTCAAACATACTCATCTAAGTAAGTTATACATACGCTAATGTTAAGCATAGTTACGAGATTTGACCAGCAGCCGACTAGCTTAGCATGCTAACAGTGTTAGCTTGAGGCCAGCTTTTTTAATCGTGACTATCAAGACCGCATTTGTAGTTGGCTATGAAGAAGCGGCCTGTGTTATTTAATTGACACAATCAACACGCATATTAAGTGGTGTTACGCAAAACAACGCTGCCACTGTGTTCATTGTTGCTTAACTTAAAATGCATGAGTTCGCATTTACGATGCTGAAGTGACCAGTTTGGTGGTCAGGTGTTTAGCCTACATTTGACGTCTTACCTGTCACGCATTGGTTAAACTACACACTGCACTGTGTTTAAATAATAACTGTATACGTATCTTATTTACCATTTTTAAGTCAGCATGTATGCTGTGAGATATTGGCTTACTGGTTCCAAGACTGACGCTGATCAGTGACCTTCAATGAGGTGTCCCCACCCCCAACATGCTGCAACATTTCTCACATGTTGTTCCAAAGTTTGACTAACACATTCATAACTTATTGATCGTCTACAGTATTCGTTTTGCTGCTTCTTAACATTAATTTGTTATTTTGTCATAGATGAGCTGATAGACGTCTGTCAGTTTGGCAGCTGTTTTTCAACATTTTACCACCTTCAGATTTAAAGGTGTATGGAATATTTAAGTTTGATCTTGTTGCTCGTTTTTCCATTTATACACATTTCTGATAAAGTTCTTAAATTGAACTTTATAGTTATCATGTTATAAGTAACATGATTTGTTGTGACATTGATGAAAATTAAAGAACATAAACAACTGAAATTAAGTATTATTTATATTGTATTAGGTTATTGCTAAAAGACAATATTTTGTAGCAGCTGTGTAACGGTTTTGTTATGTGTTCATAGGCATGCTGGAGTGGCTTCCAACCAGACACACTCAGAGTTCTGTCCAGGAGGGACTATGCGTGAGTATCTGCACAAAACCTAAAATGGCATAAAGTGTCCTGAAAATATGCAGTTGGAAAATACATGGTGGTGGTAGTAGTAGTAGAGTCAATAAGTAGTTGATATACACCAGCAGAAATACAGTATGGTAAATGTCGCGAGTTCCAATCCACATTTATAACTTTGAATTATAGTTTCTCACATAGGTACTCAGTTATTAGTGCCAAAGAGTAGGATTTAAGTTTTTAAAAAATTATATAAAGTAGATAGATATCCTATGAAGATGAGGTATACATCGTGTAACTGTTAAAACATTGTAGTAAAACTTATGATACATTTTTTATTATTATTATTGTTATTATTACAATAATGATGATGATTAATAATGATGAGTGTGTATGTGTTGTGTGTTGTAGGTCAGAAGCAGTCAAGGGTGCAGTCATTGGCATTGACCTGGGAACCACCAACTCATGTGTCGCAGTCATGGAGGGGAAACAGGCCAAAGTGAGGATGAACAGACATTTCACACGTCTGTCATAGATAGTACAGTATGTGGTCAGCTTTCATAGCTGAGCTGATCAACGTGAGCTTTTTGTCCGATATGTTTAGATTGAAAGTTAAATGTTGACGATTAAGGGGCCAGTATACTCTATCAGAAGTGCTTGGTGGGTGGTCGAATAGCTTTGGAAACGCCCTTCTCCCACACCTTCCCTATGTCGGATTGGGGGGGTTTTCTGTCCAACACCGAGGATACGACATTCACACTAGAGGCTGACCTATGGGTCATGGGATTCTGGCGGGATGGGAGTCAATTTCACTATTCATCACAAGACTGGGAAAGGACAGGGGGAAAAAAAAGTCAATGGGAGCGGGCAGGATGGGAATCATAAGTCAGTTTTTATATATAAATATACAGTTCTAATATGAATAATTTGTTTTGTTTTTGTTTTTTTGTTTTTTTAAACAAAAAAAAAAATCGGGAACAGAATGGGACAGGAGTCATTCTTCTGGGATTTGAACTGCACAGAAGTATTTTTGTGGGAGTGGGATGGGAAAATCCACTCTAATTCACACCCACTTTGTGACACCCACTTTATGCCATGATTGGTCAGCTGTGCGGAGGTGAAAAAAGGAGCCAGTGTTCTCTAACTCCTTTTTTTTTTTTTTTCATTCTTGACATAACTTTTTCTCACATTTTTCATGTGAACAAAAGTGCGATGGCTGGCTTTTCTATCCACCCTGGTGTTGCCAAGTATTCCCCTTACACACTCAAATATTTCAGCTTCTCTCTAAATTGGATTGAAATAAACTTGTGATGACCTTGTTAACATGTTACTTCAGTGTGGTGCAGAATCTCTGGCCTTCAGATGTAGCTGTATATCTGATTTGTGGCCACATCCTGACACACACAGAATCCATTTTCTGCCTTGTAGTGTATATTTTAGATAAAAGTACATATTTGAGATACTAATTTTTATTTGTAAAATTAAGGTCCAGGAAAAGTTACACTTGATGCTGGCATATAAATTGTTTTTGCAAACAATGTCTTGTGATAGTATTTGTTTGTGTTTACTGGAAGGAGGAAAAACCCTTGCAAATGGAATACATTTTAGGCTTGAAAACATTTACTTCAATACAGACAGGTCAATTAAGGCTTTTTGACAGTTTGAATTAAGTTTCAGCGAAGGAGTGAAACTGATTAAATTCCTAATCAGGCACACAATTTGCAAAAGTTGTTTCACCAGACTATAAGCCTGTTATTTTAAGATAACATTTGGGACCTCTGACAGTTACTGCCTCTGGCATTTAATGTACAGAAACAACAATTAGTGCATTTTGGAAGTCTGTGTGTAGTTTTTCCTTGATTGATTTCTTGGGTACAGATTGCTCCCATCCCATTTACTCCCTAATGCCTCATGAATTTCTTTGATACTAATATATTTGGTAATGGTGTAACCAAATATGTGGCTTGATGTTAGGTGATACAAAAACATGACAGCATGCTCCATGGAGCTGAAAAATGGTTTGTAATAGCAATAGCTTTGTAAGCAGAGGAGTGTGCAGCAGCTTTTACAAAGTTGACGCCTTGGTGTTTTCTCTCACACATTAAAAACTGTGGAAGCTTCATATAGATACATTTTTATCAGGCTGTCTTAGTAAAGAGTCAAAGGATGAGTTCTCCAACTAATCTTTGCTCTGACATCAAGCAGCGACACTTTGAGATCTCAGACAGACAGTCAAACTTACCAGGAGGTCCAGTTTCTTTTTGTCCTTCAGACCCTCCTTTTTTTCTGCTCCTGACTCAGTACAGTCATTGAGGCTCACAGGTCGGATAACCACTAATTTTCACTCAGGTTGAAACATTTTCAACAGCTGACATGTTGTTCCCCCTTTTATTTGTGGCACCTAGAGTGACACTGCCTCTGTTAGTTTCTATAAGTGTTTTTGTTAGTCTTTCAATGTAATTTGTTTGCCTTCATGCTGTGTCTGAATATCACTTTTCTGTGTAACTGAATTGCAGCACTCACCACATTTGCTTTGGAAAATTGGGTTTTTCGGGTAAACTGAGGTGTTTGGAGAATGTTAGACCAAACAAGTTCTGACACAGTCTGTATCTCTAAGGACATTCTTATCTAGTGTTAGTAGTTTTCAGTTTAGTTTCATGGAAATAAGGATCTGTTTGTAAAAAGAGGTGATTCTATAATCAGCAAGTGAATCTGTATGTGATATTATTATGCAGATAAAGAGCAGTAGTTTGACAGACAACTTGGAGTAAACAAGGCAGTCAAATAGTGCATCAGTCAGGGAAGACGAACAATGATGCCCCCAGTCTGAAGTTTCATGAAGTCACTAAAGAATTTCTATTTGCCTCTCAGGTGTTGGAGAACGCAGAGGGAGCCAGGACAACTCCGTCAGTCATCGCCTTCACAGCAGATGGGGAGCGTCTGGTGGGCATGCCCGCTAAACGCCAGGCTGTCACCAACCCTCACAACACACTGTATGCCACCAAGAGACTGATTGGACGTCGCTATGATGACGCAGAGGTCCAGAAGGACCTGTGAGTGCATCTTTGGCCTATTTAAATCAATTTGCATTATTGCATTTACTCACTTCAAAAGTAACGTATGCTAATTACTTCCTGGGAAATGGTGATTAATGTCACCACTTGCTGTTGTGTGGTGCAGCAAGGTTGTAGTAGAGTAAATATACACTTTAAAGACATCCCATCAGGATCAATTTCCTGGGATAACCCCCCCCATTGTGGATACAAACTACTGAAAAAACTTATACCCAGATGAATAACAAAAAACATTGAGCTAATGTTTGATATTTTAGACAAAATTACTGAACAAATAAACTGTTTGCAAGTTAAATTTGTTTCTTTTCATTAACAGGAAGAACGTCCCCTTCAAGATTGTACGTGCATCTAACGGTGATGCTTGGGTGGAGGCTCATGGGAAAATGTATTCCCCCAGCCAGGCTGGAGCCTTCGTCCTGATGAAGATGAAGGAGACTGCAGGTATGACCGCAACTGCACTGGTGATTCTTTGATATTTACATTATCCATATGTGATCATTAGTTTTTGTAATGATTTGGTATTTGTGTTGCAGAGAACTACCTGGGAACCAAAGTGAAGAACGCTGTGGTCACTGTACCAGCGTACTTCAACGACTCTCAGAGACAGGTGCACACACACACTTACTTCATGCCACTCTCAAGCTGCAGTTTTATAGGCCAGTGTGTATCCATTCCGAGTAGAATTAGTCCGATTGATAATTCCTATGAAAGTATTTACATGAACACTAAAACAATCGGATAAGGTGTCATGTTTCAGAAAGAACAGCTCTAAGGTTTCTGAAAAGGTGTTTGAAAAGATGAACTTTTGTCAAGCACTCTATTATGTTTCCTGATGTGCTTTGGTATTGGTAAGTATTCACCTACTGGATTTTTTTAAACATAAGTTCCTGTGTATCTCCCAAAACTAGTAAATCATCTATTCGATTGTTTCCTTGGGAAAGATGCACTACTCGGAATATTGCACGTAAAACTTCATTGATTTAACTGAAGTAGGTAAGCATGTGCAGAAAGGGGATAGATTATCCAAATTACAAAGTTATTGAAAGGAGCATTTTTAAAAAAAATAAAATAAATTTATTCTTTAGGGAATAAGGTTTAATTTGGTATGAGCCAATTTGTTCTGATCTGATTTTATGTGAGGCATTTTTTTTATTCTCCATGGAGTACTTAGTTTGTTTATTGTGGAATAAAATACAACCATGTCATGATTTCACTTTCTACACCTACTTTGAAAAGTAGGTGTAGAAAGTGAAATCATGACAGGAGTGGCAGGAGTGGGATATGATTCATCATTCAAAGTGAATCATATCCCACTCCTGTCTCCACCTGAGGCTCTACCAAAACTTTAGATGAGAAGAGAGCGTCATTCATTAGTTTCAGGAGCTCTGGAAACATAATGTTAACTATAAAAGGTTTTGGAAAAACTAGTTTCTCTGAACATACCTGTTAGGTTACAGGAATTACCAAACCATTCTCGTAGTGTGGACAAAACATTGCATGGCCAGCACCCCACAACATTATCAAATGTATTATGTATTTCTGTGACATCCAGGCTACCAAAGATGCTGGTCAGATTGCTGGTCTGAATGTACTGCGTGTGATCAACGAGCCAACAGCCGCTGCTCTGGCCTACGGCCTGGACAAAACCCAGGATAAAATGTGAGTAGAGAAGGACCAGTACTACACTGCTGGTGTTTACTACTACAGTCAGTAGTATCAGTTTGTACTGAAACATGGAAATATATAAGTGGTTCTGCATAGAGAAACACTGAAAGTGCTTGATATTTTACTTTTTTTACTGCGCCTGTGTTAAACGGACTTGTCTGTTTCCAGTATTGCTGTGTATGATCTGGGTGGAGGTACGTTTGATATCTCAGTCCTGGAGATCCAGAAAGGAGTTTTTGAGGTGAAGTCCACCAACGGCGACACCTTCCTGGGTGGAGAGGACTTCGACCAGCACCTCCTCAAACACATTGTCAAGGAGTTCAAGAAAGAGGCAAATAATTTGAGTCTCTCTGTTCAATAAGCCTCTCACCTGTAGTTCAGTCTGCTTTTCAGGATTTGATGTGCGTTATTTCTTGCCTTTTCAGTCTGGTGTGGATCTGATGAAAGACAACATGGCTCTTCAGAGAGTCCGAGAGGCTGCTGAGAAGGCCAAGTGTGAGCTCTCCTCTTCACTGCAGGTACACAGAGCACCTTTATCCTCACAGGTGTCAAGTCAAACTACACATTTATTACCAGTTCATATACAAATTTAGTTCAGATGGAAAATTAGGAATTCTACCCAAAACTTAGAGTAAGAACATACAGAGAGTAACTAAAAACCTTTTGGCACTGAATTTGTGTATTCTTTGCTGTCACTTATCTAAGATTCTTTAGCCTTTCGTAGAAAAGGTTTCAGTCGTACTCATCTGGACACTGTTTTCAGAATCAAGATGTTTCGGCTCCCATCCGGAAGTCCCATTTTTCACAATTGAGAATGACTTCCGGATGGGAGCCGAAACATCTTGATTCTGAAAACAGTGTCCAGATGACTGCGACTGAAACCTTTTTCTACGATAGAACATTCCTGGACGAATGAGGAACTACACCGTCTTATTCTTTAGCCTTGTACCCACAATCCAGCTCTCAGTCATCTGTCTAGACAAGTGTGTGTCTCTGGCTCATTGTTAATAGAGCTGGTAAAGAAGGTCCTGTGTTGTACTCAGCTTTCCGATGCACTTTCAATGGTGCATTTATGACAATCGGGGACGATTTATGGTGCGTGTGATTACGTGATAGGGAAACAGAAGCTTAATGGCTCCACTGGAGTGGAAATTTCCACAGTGCGCACTCTGTACTACGAGTTGGTAGGAGCGCACAGATATAGGAGAAAGAAGGAAGAAAAATATGGCAAAGCGCATGGAAAAGAAAATACATGGTGGAAGATGTTATATGGAAATGACAGCAATTCAGAGCCTGATAGCTCGTACACGGATGCGAAATACGAGGACAGTGTCGATCCATTTGAGGATGAAAAGTGAGTAACGTAGGCTTTGTTATTGGCTTTATTATGCAACTTGAATAAAAATGAAAACTACCATATTTTGTTCGTCATTCATGTGTGTGCTATTTGGATAAGATGCTATGGAACATTTGCCTGTACGTGACAGAGTTAGAATGTTCCCTGACTGTAATGAACTTTGCGTGTATCCAGCCATGTCAAAGTAGCATAATACTCTATTGAAAATGTATATAAGCCCTTTTTAGAAATAATGAAAATACAACTAAGAATTTAAATAAATGAGAATTACACTTTATAAAAAAAATCTTTCTGTTTTGATGATGAGACTGCCCCACTACCCTTCACCCCCCCACTACATCATGTGTACCACCTTCCACTCCACTTCTTCTCTCTGGTGCCTCCTCCACCACTCGACAGCAGAGAACCAGCAGACCACCTTCCCCTGACTTGAGCAGCACATCAACATGAAGTGATTCATCCTCACCACAATCTCCCACATTTCTGTCCTAAGAGCTCCTGGTCTGCAGACCTTGATTGGTGAGGAAAATTATACACCAGTCAATATATTCAAATGTGACAACAATCTGCCAGCGCACAAACCACAACGCAGCTAAAAGGATTGCAAATGGGGGAAGGTTCAAATGGGCTGAACTCAAGCCCACTGAGTTTTTTCCGTGTTTGGGACTGTTGTTATAAATGGCCGTCCTCTAACTTCCAAGACTAGTGGATTACTGGAAGCAACATTCCATTTTCACTCTTCGCTTTCCCCGCACTGTAATGACCAGAGACATGTTCTTCGCCATTGCAAGAAATGTGCACAAGTGACCCAGACAAAGATATCGTCAATGACAGGGACAAGGGCACTCCTGGCTATGACCCACTGCACCCATAATTCCATCAGGGATGCGTGCAAGGCTTTGTGACAACCCAGGAAACAAGTTGCTATTGATGAGCGCATGGTTGCCACAATAGCCAAAATTGGCATGTGCCAGTACATGAAGGCAAAGCCTACAAAGTTGGGGGTGAAGCTTTTTGTGCTGGCCAACTACAGCAATGGCTACACCGCTGACTATCATTTACACAGGACAACGTGGTCATTTCACTCATAGATGAGTCACACATGGGGAGAGGATACCACCTCTATTGTGACAATTTTTACACAAGCCGAAAACTCTTCAAAGACCTTATGAGCAGGGCTATGTTGCATGTGGCACTTTCTGGGACACCCGAAGAGATACCTTTTGAACAATAGTGAATGCATTCAGCAAAAAAAGCACCAGGGGTTCCATCAAATGGATCAGGGAACAGGAGCTGCTGATCATCAAATAGATGGACACCAGAGAGGTGTCAGTGTGCTCCACCATCCACAAAGTGTTCAGTGGTCAGACTGTGACAAGGAATGCAAAGGACAAGGAGACGGGAAGCAGGGAGAAGGTCATCACAGTACCTGATGCTTTGACTGACTACAACAGGTACATGGGGAAGTTGACCTCTGACCTGCTCATCCAGTACTATTCTCTGCGCAGGTCAAGTAGTACCTGCTGTACCACTTTCTGCTGCAACAAACAGCTGTACCACAAACAGTGTTCAAAAGTACACAAGAATGTCTCACCTGGAGTTCATGGAGGAGCTGGCTGCTGCGCTGTGTGGTGTTTCAAGGGATTGGCCCACCCCAAACAGAGGAGCAGATATGTCCCGGTCTGCATAAGCACCAGTGTGACGGATGAGTAGGACCCTGAGGGTGCATCAGGGGCCACCACTGGATAGGGCAGGTCACCTGGTACAGCCCAAAAGGGACACTGGGCGATGTGCAAATTGTGGCAAATGTGCCACCTGAAAGTGCCGTCACTGTGACGTTGTCTGGTGGCACACAGAAACTGCTTCACAACCTGGCAATAGGTTACAATGTAAAAGTTTGGAGTGTTTGTGTTTTTTAGTGTTTTTCAAAAATACAAATTTTATTCTACTACAAACTGCAGTCTTCGATATATATTTTCCAATGATATATAACACTTTGATATTTACTCTGAGGTGATTTTGACCAATATATAAAGTCAGCACCAAAATTTAGATTGTCAAATTTTCTTCTAAAAAAAAAAACAAACACCCAAGACAGTATCCAACAAATGGGTGTAGCTCACTGAGTAAAAGGTGTATTTGCACAGAACTTCACATGGAGCTCCAAAACACCTAAATACAACTTTTCACATTTGATAAAAACAAAACTGAAACTATTAGTAAGCTTTAATGGCTGTCATCGATGACCGTGTCACATTTTGTTCTTGGATATTTGAAGTGGTGAAACTGAATGTGATCACATTGATTGTTCTCTCTTGCAGACTGACATCAACCTTCCCTACCTGACTATGGATGCCTCTGGTCCCAAACATCTCAACATGAAGCTGACTCGCGCTCAGTTTGAAGGGATCGTGGCTGACTTGATCCGCCGCACCGTGGCTCCCTGTCAGAAGGCCATGCAGGACGCAGAGGTGTCCAAGGGAGACATAGGAGAGGTGCTGCTGGTTGGCGGCATGTCCCGTATGCCCAAGGTACAGTATACCCCTGAGCCTACAGGTCCTAACAAAGAGTTTTTAGTCTAGTTTTTACATTATGAGAAGGAGGATATTAAATCACACGTGGCTACAAAAATGTCAAGGATGACACCAATCTAAGACGCAAAGATGCAAAAGTCCAGGTGGCAAGGTGACATTATTCTGCCAACAAGCCCATAGACTACCTAAAATGGGTAACACGGTTATTGGGTTTTCTGGCAGCAATTAACAGTCACAACACACATTAATTTTGCAGTGAAAATCATGTTAATTTACATTGAACCATTCCATTGCTCTGCAGGTTCAACAAACGGTTCAGGACCTGTTCGGACGCGCTCCCAGCAAGTCTGTCAACCCTGATGAGGCCGTTGCCATAGGAGCAGCCATCCAGGGTGGTGTTTTGGCTGGTGATGTCACTGATGTGCTGCTGTTGGATGTGACACCACTGTCACTTGGTATTGAGACCCTGGGCGGAGTCTTCACCAAACTCATCAACAGGAACACCACAATTCCCACTAAGAAGAGTCAGGTACTTAAACCAACACTGCATGGTGTGAGAATTGATTTTGCCCAGAGTGACTGCTTTTCATTGAGCCATTTGCCTCTTTCTGTTGACTCTATTTTTAAAAAGGTGTTGACAGGTGTAAATGTAAGTGTAAACTTGTCCTAAAGTTATTCTATCTGCTCCCCTCCAGGTGTTCTCCACAGCAGCTGATGGACAGACTCAGGTAGAGATCAAGGTGTGTCAGGGAGAGAGAGAGATGGCAACAGATAACAAGGTGCTGGGTCAGTTCACTTTGGTGGGAATCCCCCCTGCCCCCCGCGGTGTTCCTCAGATTGAGGTCACCTTTGACATTGACGCCAACGGCATCGTCCATGTCTCCGCCAAGGACAAGGGCACAGGCCGAGAACAGCAAAGTAAGTGTCATTCATTTAGCAGAAGATACATTAACAAGCATTCTGATAACATGATTGCTGAACGTGTCTTATCAGATCACTTGGTTTAGCATTTACTTTTGATATTTCAGTCTTGAGTAAGAATGAATTAATTCTGAATGCTTATGTTTATGCATGTTGCTGTAACCATCAAGGATTAAACAGTTACTGTGCTTTCGAATAGTCAATAAGCTTGGCAACAAAGTCTTGTTCCAGTAGACAAATACTGAATATTTGGCTTGAATTAAAAGGTTTATTAATGAATTTGGTTTTGGAGCAGCATTTTAGGGATTTTGCAAGATGTGTTCTCTGCCTTCTTTTGTTTTTATCACTAGTTTTAATTAGCAGATATAAATGTCAAACTGCTGCTCGCTGATTGTCTAAACATTCTCTCCTCAGTTGTGATCCAGTCATCAGGAGGTCTCAGTAAAGACGACATTGAGAACATGATCAAGAATGCTGAGAAGTACGCAGAGGAGGACAGGAGAAGGAAGGTAAAGACTGGAAACAGTGACTTGGATTAGCACAAAAACGCACACACTGATATGTTTTTGTCTGTGTGTACTTCATCCCATCTAACCCTCATTTTATTGTGCACAGGACCGTGTGGAGGCTGTCAACATGGCTGAGGGCATCATCCATGACACAGAATCCAAGATGGAGGAATTCAAGGACCAGCTTCCTACTGATGAGGTAAAACTTAAATCTTTATTTTTAGTTTACACTGATAAAGTTTGTGCTGTAAATTTGCTTGTTTGAATCAAAAAATGTAGTACTTGTAGTTTATGCCCAGTCAATCAGTTAATTGACATTCCCAGTCGTGCTTGCTTCATGGATGCATTGAATTAATTGTTGAGATAACGTTTATCTAGCTGTCTGAAAGTCTAGAATGATGGGGATATAGTAAGTAACCACATACTGAAAATAAGGGTTTGAGTCCTGCCAACATGGCCATAGACATGTAACACTGTCTGCTGTACTATGTATTTGTAGCACGAAGATGATCCTTTTGTGATTATGGGTGATCCTCCAGTTTGTACTGGTCATGTCTTTTACACATGACCCAGCTCATCATTCATGTTTCCTCTCCGATCCGTAAACTCACAGTGCACAAAGCTCAAGGATGAGATCTCAAAGGTCAGGGATCTTCTGGCCAACAAGGACTCAGAAACAGGAGAGAACATCAAACAGGCGGCCACCACCCTGCAGCAGGCATCGCTCAAACTCTTTGAAATGGCATACAAGAAGGTAATCCTCTAAAGAACTGACCAAGGAGATATTGTACAAAAACAATTGAGCAAATGAGAGAAACTGGGTATAAACATAGTTGATGACAATGCTGGGAAACATGAAAATCAATTTAAAAAATTAAATTGCCACATATATTGATCTTTTCTGTAATGTTGGATGTAGTTTGATGACATACTTGTTTCAAAATTATTGGTGTAAGTGTGCATCAAATGGCTTTTTTGTAAATGTAATTATTTCTGAGGACATTTCCTTGTAAGAACTATGTAATTTGGTATTAAATTATGGGGAAAGACCTGCTCTATTTAAACCCACGTAAATATTAATTCATTATTCATTATACTTATTGAGGGCTGAAACTAACAGCAATTATTTTCATTATCGATTCATCTGCAGATTATTTTCCTCAGATTTTTCGATAAATCCTTTGGTCAATTTTGAAAATAGTTGCTAATTATTTTTGTCAATTGACTAATTGATTAATCGACTAATAGTTTCAGCTCTATTATTTATTGTGTTTGATGTAGACATATGACAAATGTTCAGCAGACCTGCTATCCACTGACTTAAACAGACTGGGTTACACTAGCAATCATTTGTAATGAATTAATTGACACTGTCTATATTTTAGTACCTATAATAAATACCAAACCACATAGTTCTTTCCAACAAAAATCCTAAGAAATCCTTAGAAAATTAATAGGAAATTGCAGACCTGTAAAATACAGCGTTATCAGATTCAGTCTGAAAAGTTCACATGCATGTTACTCACCTGTAACATATCCCTTCCTTCCTGCAGATGGCAGCAGAGCGGGAAAGCAGTAACAGCAGCTCAGGCTCATCAGAGGGAGAGAAGAAAGAAGGCCAGCAGTAGACCTTTGTACTTGGGTGTCACAGGGTTTCTATGACAACAGAGGACTGTCCGGTTCGGAGGTCGATGGGGAGGGTGGCAGTCTTGAGTGACAAGCTGAATCATAGTCATTCTCACCGTAATATATTATTCTACTGTGTTTTGGCAGTAAAATATTCTAGCGAAAAGATAAATGTCAGTGTATGCTCCTCCATGTGTCCTATGCTATCTTGTCTGTTTGTAATTTAATTGTCTCATAAACGTATGTTTATTTTTACAAAGCTGTTCATTTACATTATGAGGTAGTAAAATTTTTTTGCATTTTTTTTTTTTGTTTGTCTAAGACATCAGGCAGGTTTCGTGTTTTTTGGCTCAATCATCTGAAGCAGTTCGGCTTGTTTATGGCTCTGAGTAGTTTTTGTTGTTTGTGCCAGATCAGTTGAATTCAAAAGCTTGTACACTGTTTGAGCTTTGGTACCGGGGACAGCCCTACCTGGTCTACATAATGTAATATTGTACAGTGCTCTACGTCAATTATAGCTGTCTTGTTTGAATGGCAATGACTAACTTGGAGGTGGGAAGTTACTGTACAAAAATATTTAAGTAACTTGACACTTCTCAGTTGTCCTGAATGCACCCTAAAGACGTATAAACTAATGCAAAACTGCAGTGATGAGGTGATTTAATCAATTTTATTCTTGAAATCTGTAAAAATGCATCTGCAGCACTCTGGGAGGAATAATGATCATCGTATTTGTTCCTATTTCTTCTCATGTCCTGTGACATTTAAACAGGCTTGTCTATGCCAGAGGATGTAAGGCTAGAGTAAACTTTCGTACGGACTAATGGCGGGAAGGACAGACCATAAATAAATATGTCTGTGTGAGGCGGAGGTAAAACTTTTGTTAATTTGTCTCATATTTGATGTAAAAGAATGGAAGGCCTTGATCTGTCTTAATTATTTGCATCCTCTTCTGCAGCATTCATCTTAAACAGAGCAGAGTTTTGACTCTGTGAAATACATGTCTGAAGATATTGCTGACTCCAGCTAAACTAAATAGAAGTCAGGTGAATCTGGATGTTGAAATTGTACAATAGAGGATGAGGCCTTAGATTACTTCTCATTTCAGACAGACAACAGGAGCAAGAGTTGGGATGCAACAAAACAGTACATTAATGGGGAAATTTAATGAGCCCAGCCATGTCATTCTCCTCCAGAAGGAAGTTTTGTAGCTGCCGTAAAGTGCTCTGTGTAATGTGATTGTTGCTGTTTGCCTGCCTGATAGTGATCCCGGGAGCTCTACACAAGAAGGGAGCAAAGAGGCAGGCAGGAGGCAAGGTATTGAATTGAAATTGGGGGGAGGGATTATATTACTGGAGTGAAAATTGAGGGTCACGGAAACTTGCTGTCTTTTCTAATAAAAATCTGAAATGTGACTGTGTGGTTTGATAACAGTTAATAGAATCAGTATGTGCAGTAGTTCTTTCTTAACATGTTTATATTAAACTGTAAAAAAGGCACATTAATCTGTCCAATACTTAAGTTCTGCAGGCGTGGCGTGACTTTTCCATTAGGTGGGGCTACGTCCTTGAGATAGCTCTGCGTATTTTGGTCGTGAGCATGCATTATTTAATGATGATAATAATGATTCAGTGTTAAATAACATTTAATTGGTTGAATGTAGACTACAAACACACTGCACCTACAATAAGAAAAAGATTAAAGTGTAGCCTACATTTGTTCAGGCATTAAAAATGTTAAAATAGAAAGTGTGTGTTTAGATTATAGACTATCAGCATTTGCGGGAAATTGTTGAAGTAAAGACCTCTCACTGGAATAACATCTAACATAACATCTAGACCGCGAATAGGCTACATGAAATCTTTACCACTTATGGATAAAATGAATCTGAGCCCTACTGCGCGGTGCACTTAAACTGTCCTGGTTTGAGCAGAAGTCTGGTCACAGTGCAGCCAGGGTTAGGGGATTAGGGTTAGTTACTGTAAAAAAAAAATGAGAAGAATAGACTTTTGCAGATTGTCAATAGCTCTTTATTTCTATGGACGGCGGAGCTCCCGAGGCTGTCGCTCCCCTAGGATGAGTTGGTGTTTGTATGGAGTGTGAGAGCTGACATAGAACTGGATTACTTAGCTAAGTGAGGAGAGATCAGACTTGTTTTGCCAAAAAAAATGGGTCAGATATTTACTTTGGTCATAATCTGTGCTCTACTCCCATTGGATTGAAGAGACTCATGACATGTCTTCTAAAGGGGCGCCACATTGTCTACCCAAGCTGTAGTTTTGTTAAAACATATTAATATGATGACGTAGGGAAAACCCCCCTCAGGGCCAGGTGGAGTTAGGTCCCCTACCTCAACGTTGAATTACTTCCTAATCAATACAAACAACTGTAGAGTTCAATATGATATAGGTTTAATGTAACTTCAAACAGAGTACATGTCTAAACCAAGTTGGGTCCCGGGAGCAATTGAATGGGCTCCAATGTGCACCTTCCTTATATTATCCCTTTACTCCAACTTTGCTCCTCCTGTTGTGGGCCTTCTATAAGGCCCACCTCTCTTATGCTTCACCTGACCACCTTTGACACCATTATTTTCTGTCTCCATAGCAGTTGTTTTTTTTTTTTTAAACAGTTGCAGATAATTGCAACTTCCTTTAGATGGCATCCTATGCACATTAATTCTCATTTGATTCTTTTTAGCTGTAGATACTCACAAAATAGCTGTTTAATCATTACATTGTGTGGTTTTAATCATAAAACACATTTCTTGCAGTCAAAGTGAAATTACTATTATAGCAAAAGGGGAAAGCCATCTTGCTATTGTGTGTATCTATGCGTATTGGTAACTTAGGCAACCTGCCTGGTTGGGAGGGGCAGAGTGCCTTCTACACAATGGATACATCAATCATAGGTATGCAGGAGTAGCACAGGCCGACAGATGCCTTCAGCCTGTACACAACATAATTTATTGCTAAACTTAATTGCAAAGCTGTCCCAACAGTAGAATGTCTCAACAATAGAATATTTTTCTTCCACAATGACATAACCACAGTCTTTTTAAACTTTGTGGGTAACTGGGACATGATGACGTGGCTGGTCTGAATCTTATAATGTTAGCCTATGTGTTTTTTGTCCTTTACTTAGCCTGTTAACTCTGCTTAATGTTACTGTGTTTATTTCCATAACCTAGAATGCAAACAATGGAAGCAAGTCTCCGGTGGGCAAGAGGACAGCTTGTTGAGCCGGAGTTAGCTGACCAGTTGTTGGATCTGATCTTGGAATTTCATCAGGAGATTGTGGAAGAGCAAGCACAGCCTCGTAAGTTTCCTCGAATTCACGAATAGAGGAAGCCAAAGAATTTAATTCTACATGTACAGTGAGTAGTCATAGGCATACATTGACTAATTGATGTTAGGCCTTTGTTTATGTTGCAGAGTTGAGAAAGCTATCTGGGTAGGGTCTCACCCACATGGTACCACCTAAATGTTACAACCCTAATAGTCTTATCAGTGTTACTGAATGCTGGTGGCTTGTCATGATGTGTTAGAAGCTTTCTAATAACATTATTTTGTTGTTGGTTTTTCACCACTGCAGTGTCCCAAGAATATCGTGCTCCCCGAACTAACTACTAACTAACCACTATTTTATTTATATTTTTTATTGTATTTTTTGGGTGATGCTGACAACTTGGAAAACATTATCCAGTAATGATTACAATTTACATTGACAGAATATGTGATTGTTGGATTACTCACAAAGCGTGACATCTAGTCTGTATAGCCAGAAAATGAAAAGCATGTAACAATGCTGATTTAAATTTAAAAAGGAAAACTAAGACGAATCATGTGCTCCATTAACGTCTTTTATCATCTATAAAAAAGAATGAATCAGAGTAGTCAATATTATTTGGTACAAATTAAATGTAAAAATCACCACCGATAATGGCTAGCAAAATGCCTTCATTCTAAAATGAAAGATGTGTTTACATTTAATTAAAAACAACCAACCTATAAACTACTGTATAAATGTATTGTTTAATTACAAAGGGTAGCCTACATATTTCTGAGAGCAATGTCAAAATTCATAAGAATGGTAAATGGTAAATGGACTGTACTTATTTAGCGCCTTTCTAGTCTTTCTGACTACTCAAAGCGCTTCAAAGGTGCGCTCTATATAACTATAAACCTATGAAATCTGACCATACAATCTGTTAATCTGACTCATAACTAGGCGGTAACTGCATAAAACTAGATCGGTTAGGCTACAACATGATTGACATAACATAAATTTTTCTCCAATGTGAGGGAGGAGGGGGTGGAATAGGTCCATGTGGGGATTTGTGGGAGAGCGAATGAAATGGTAAATGGACTGTACTTGCATTGCACTTTTCTCGTCTTCCGACTACTCAAAGCGCCTCACACTACATATCACATTCACTCCATTCACACACTGCTCGTCAGTCCAAAGAAACTAATCATTCACACAGCCCTGGGGAGCAATTTGGGGTTCAGTGTCTTGCCCAAGGACACTTCGACATGTGGGCAGGGGGAAGCCGGGATCAAACCGCCGACTTTCTGATTTGTGGACGACCCGCTCTACCACTAAGCCTCAGTCACCCACTAATTACACCACAGCACTGAAAGTGCTCATTACCATCCCAACATGTCTAATGTCGTGATCCTTACACAGGCGTAATGTCCCCACCTGTAAATAACATTACCCTGGTGAGACATTGGCTTGCAATTAATGGATTGGAGGATCACCAATTAACATTCTAAGGTTTTTAAAATAAATCATGGCAACTTTGTTTAAATGTCCTATATGCAACAAAAACTAAACTGTATAATTTAGGTCAATGTCTATCAAAAGCGCATCTAAGCCTTTACCCGCAGTGCTTATGTCTAGTGCTTTAATCATGATCAAGTATCCAAATAAGAACAGTTTTACAAAACATTTACAAAGAAAGACTGCCATTATCAATCAGTCATTTAAATGATATGGTCTGTGTTTCTTTTCAAAGGTACCCAACCAGTAGGCAGTACCATGTTTGTGCTACTCTTGTGTCTAAACATAAGTCTAACCCAGGAGTGACCTATTTGACGAGCTTAGCTTTAGCTTGATGTTGCTGTACGTTGTGTGTTATGTTCAGTACAGAATCCACAGGGCATTGTTCGGTTGCAGAATAACCATCTCTTTATTTCCTCTGCTGTGCTTAAATGTGAACAAAGTCCATTTTCCAGTTTCCATCGAAAACCAAACACTCTGGTTACAGCATGACAGACAAACCTTTTAGCGCCACAGCTTTCAAAAACCCTTTGCCCTTTCGGAGTCAAACATCTGACAAATACAGTGACTTCCTACCTTTAAACCTGATCCCTTGATAGTAGCACAGCGACATCCAATGTACACAATAATTACATTCTGGTTATTTCAACAACGTATTTGGCTCATCATGTTTGGATCATGTTTATTGGATTAATTCCTGTGTAATATTTTGTATTTATTGAGTTTTCTATTTATTTATTTTTGCAAAATATAAATTCTCAACCCTCAAAATCATTATGGTTGAACTTTTCCAAATATGTTTATAAAACCTTGCTTTAAGACAGCTGCTGTTTCATCGTCATCATTCAGTATTATTATATAATAATATTAATGTCATTATTTTTATTACTACAGCAGAACCTTCCTCACAGAACTTCTAAAGGTTCCTCAGGTAACCCTAAGAACGGGTTCTTCTAAGAACCTTTTCTTGAAGGTTCCTCAAAGCACCTTAAGAGGTTCCTCCACAGTTTCAAATTGAAGAACCTCCAAAAGTTCTCAAGGATCTTGTTGTTTTAACAGTATACATGCAGTGGCCATACAGCAGTTTTTCAGGACCTGTAGATCAAAACGTCTTCGCTATATGTGGAGGGTGCCACTATCAGCAGAAACTGAACACTTCCTAACTAACCTGTTTTGCTCCTTCATATCAGTCGCTGGACTGAAACTTGTGCGTATCCCTGAGAAAGTGAGTGAATGAAGGAAGTGAGCTACCTTAACAACCTCCATGTCCACTCCTCAAGACTCAGGATTGCCATCTATAGCCCACTACTAACTCACTTGTTTTGTATACACTGAGCTGAGAGTATTTCAAACAAAATCCCTGCATAACATTGTTGACTACAGCAGTGCTCTGCCTGTCATGTACAGTGTACAGTATACTCATACTGTAAACTTTTGCACATTCCCATGTAAATATTTTGCACATTGCACAAACTATAATTTAAATAAGTCATATTGTACATATGCTTTATTATATTCCTATAATATATATTTTTAAACATTCTTTAATCTTATTGTCAATTTTATATTTATGATTACTGACCTGCAGTACTTGCTTTATATTTCTTATATTTCTACTATGTTTGTTGTTTTTCACCAAAATACCAAAGCAAATTCCTTGTATGTGTAAACCTACTTGGCAATAAAGCTGATTCTGATAATTTATTTAATCTGTAACATCTATGAGCCCCAGGAAATAGGGGATGGTAGAATCTCTAAAAAATTTAATTTTCTTTTCCTCTGAAGAAATATTGTGATGCATATGTAGCCCACTGATAAGTACATACCGACCATTACAGGATCATCAATACAAAGTGGAATTCCATGTTAAAGATAAGTCATACAGCATTATACAGGTGCTGGTCATATAATTAGAATATCATCAAAAAGTTGATTTATTTCACTAATTTCGTTGAAGTGAAACTTGTATATTATATTCATTCATTACACACAGACTGATATATTTCAGATGTTTATTTTAATTTTGATGATTATAACTGACAACTAAGGAAAATCCCAAATTCAGTATCTCAGAAAATTTGAATATTGTGAAAAGGTTCAATATTGAAGACACCTGGTGCCACACTCTAATCAGCTAATTAATTCAAAACACCTGCAAAGGCCTTTAAATGGTCTCTCAGTCTAGTTCTGTAGGGTACACAATCATGGGGAAGACTGCTGACTTGACAGATGTCCAAAAGACGACCATTGACACCTTGCACAAGGAGGGCAAGACAAAGGTCATTGCAAAAGAGGCTGGCTGTTCACAGAGCTCTGTGTCCAAGCACATTAATAGAGAGGCGAAGGGAAGGAAAAGATGTGGTAGAAAAAAGTGTACAAGCAATAGAGATAACCGCATCCTGGAGAGGATTGTGAAACAAAACCCATTCAAAAATGTGGGGGAGATTCACAAAGAGTGGACTGCGGCTGGAGTCAGTGCTTCAAGAACCACTACGCACAGATGTATGCAAGACATGGGTTTCAGCTGTCGCATTCCTTGTGTCAAGCCACTCTTGAACAACAGACAGCGTCAGAAGCGTCTCGCCTGGGCTAAAGACAAAAAGGACTGGACTGCTGCTGAGTGGTCTAAAGATATGTTCTCTGATGAAAGTAAATTTTGCATTTCCTTTGGAAATCAGGGTCCCAAAGTCTGGAGGAAGAGAGGAGAGGCACACAATCCACGTTGCTTGAGCTCCAGTGTGAAGTTTCCACAGTCAGTGATGGTTTGGGGTGCCATGTCATCTGCTGGTGTTGGTCCACTGTGTTTTCTGAAGTCCAAGGTCAACGCAGCCGTATACCAGGAAGTTTTAGAGCACTTCATGCTTCCTGCTGCTGACCAACTTTATGCAGATTTAATTTTCCAACAGGACTTGGCACCTGCACACAGTGCCAAAGCTACCAGTACCTGGTTTAAGGACCATGGTATCCCTGTTCTTAATTGGCCAGCAAATTCGCCTGACCTTAACCCCATAGAAAATCTATGGGGTATTGTGAAGAGGAAGATGCGATATGCCAGACCCAACAATGCAGAAGAGCTGAAGGCCACTATCAGAGCAACCTGGGCTCTTATAACATCTGAGCAGTGCCACAGACTGATCGACTCCATGCCACGCCGCATTGCTGCAGTAATTCGGGCAAAAGGAGCCCCAACTAAGTATTGAGTGCTGTACATGCTCATACTTTTCATGTTCCAACTTTTCAGTTGGCCAAGATTTCTAAAAATCCTTTCTTTGTATTGGTCTTAAGTAATATTCTAATTTTCTGAGATACTGAATTTGGGCTTTTCCTTAGTTATCAGTTATCATCAAAATTAAAAGAAATAAACATCTGAAATATATCTGTGTGTAAGGAATATAATATACAAGTTTCACTTTTTGAATGGAATTAGTGAAATAAATCAACTTTTTGATGATGTTCTAATTATATGACCAGCACCTGTACATGGTTGCTTGTACATGCTGGTCACTCATTTTCATTCATTGATGGCACAAACAAATGTGAATGTGCCTAGTGGTAGGACTGGTAACATTACAAACAGACAGATTTGGAAATGATTGTAACTCATATTGAAGTTGAAACTAAATGGGATAAACAGTGCATCATCATGATAAAGTTAACTGCATGCACTCAAGGTGAGCCATAGCTTAGTCTAATATTTTGGTTTGTGTGCTCCACGAAGTATTCAACTGGGAACAAAAATTGCTGTGCCTCAGACTTCATTTCGAACACCCCTATTAGACAAGAAAGGAACAACGGCTTGGCTGTGGCAGGTATTTGCATGTTAAGACGCCAAAACCATGACGTTAACGCTTCAATTCTTGTTGTTAACGCGTAAAAATATAGTGTGTTCATGTTTGCTGTCTGCTATAGTATAAAACGTTCTCACATTGTTGTAAATTGTTGCTAAAAACTATTAGATATAAGTTATCCTGGCCATTCAAATTAATACAAAAAACATGAATATCGCGCACCATTTAGAATGATGTCATTATATAGACTGGCCATCTCTCATTACCCTCAACTGTGACTGACCTCCACCGTCCCTGCCTGTATTTCTTTTTTATTTCCATTCCAATCTTGTTAATGAAGTAACATTTTTCTCCGGGTTGTCCACGTTTATATTGCCTGCGTGAAACAACATGGTTAGAATGCACAGGGCGAAATAAGACGCGCTTTTTGTAATCCATCTTCGGAACATTGTAGTTTTACCATGGCAGACCACGTCAATAACATCCGCCGTCGCATGATTATGTCGTCTAGTTTAAGTGCAGTCTGATTCCTCTCAGCACCGCGGTTCTTTTTCTAAGTCCTTAAGAGTTCTCCTTCACATCTTCCCTTGACCTCATGACGTTTACCATTGAGGTCAAGGAAAAGTGTTTTAGGAAAAGATATAGGAGGGACTTTTCGACCGCAGCCCGGGAGCGGAACCCGTGGGCGGGGCCATCGGGAGAAACATTACTGTGCATATTCAGTGGGCCACATACCCTGGAAGTAAACCCGGAAGCTAGAAAACTTTTTTGGCATATGCGACAAAAAGAGCAATTCTCATTGGAATGAATAGGCGCAATTTTGGGGTCCCGTATCCATATCTAATAACACATCCATGTCTACAACTAGAAGCTAATAATTTTGGTTGGTAAACAAGGGATACACATACATCTATGGGATACACCAAGTGCAGTTCTCCTTTCACTATCCATGTTGGAAAAGAATGAATGACCTTACGTTTTGGAGGGGATTTAACATGAGAAAGCTGCATTTTATAGCTACATGCATTACTAGAATAATTACATAATATAATTATATATTTTATTCCATTATTTATAAACAATATGACATCACCATAGCAACATATCGTCATGCGTGTTTCGTTTTGCTGTCCTGCCATTCCATCGGACTGTTGGTTTTTTTAGTGCCCTGTGTCTGCCGTCTGCCTGAATCCTATAATCATGTGGATGCAGCCTAGTTGTACTGCAGGAGTAGGGGCGGGGCTTGGCAGCCTGAGAGTCCAAACTCTGGGCAACAAAATTTACTCTTTCCTACCTGCTGCTGGTGGTCAGCCTTGTTAATGAATAAACTACTCAGCTGCTGCTGTGCTGAACTAACACAGCAGCCCGGAAAATACACACCGCTGGAGAGAAATACTGTATGTGCGGCTTTCTGGAATGAGAACAACTATACTTTAGGTTTCAGAAACATAAGCCGCAGTTGTCACCACCGGGACTTATGTTTTTGACACAGACACCGCACAAAACGACACCGAGGATCAAACTAGTTTAATTCACAAGCTAAACTTCACCTCTGACCGTGCCGTGGAGAGATACAGAAGTAGCAGGGGACTTTTTAGCGGGTTAATACCTGGAGATGGACCGATACAGGTACTTAATTTTCAACCAGAAGAGCGCGCTTATCCTCGGCATCCTGCAGATGGCTTGTGCGGGTCTTTGTGTGGTGTGTGGGTTCATGGACGCTGTTTTCCGCAAGGATACCCCGCTGAGTACCACCAGGACACCGGTATGGGGAGGACTGGTGAGATATTGATCCTCTATCAGAAACTCTTTTCAGTAGTTAATAAGTACAGGCTCGTTAAAGTAGTATCAAAACTTATGGACTGACTATTACTATTATGTTCTGTAAGGCGAATAACATGTATAGTAAATCAAATTTGGCAGCAGATTTCCTCCTCATGAATATCTTGGAGCATGACGTAACACATTTTACAAATGGCTAAGATCTTCATTTTGGCATTCATTCAATTCAAGTGGTCATATAATGCTCATTTTTAGGTTCATAATTTTATTTTGGGGTTGTACCAGAATAGGTTGACATGGTTTAATTTTCAAAAAACACCTTATATTTGCTCACACTTGCACATTGTAGTGATGGGAAGTTCGGCTCTTTTCAGAGAGCCGGCTCTTTTGGCTCAGCTCCCAAAGAAGAGCCGGCTCTTTCGACTCCTGAACGGCTCTTAATTTAGGATTTTTTGTAGGCCTTTATTTTACCATAACTTTGCAAAAATTAATGGTTTGTGTGTAGAAAACCCTTTCATGTGCAGTGTTTTTATGAGAATCCTTATAATTGCCTAATTTTGTGCATTTATTCTGTATTGCCTAATTTTGTGCATTTATTCTGTAACCCTAACTAACCCTAACCCTAACTTGCAGTGGACTCCACTGCAAGTTAACGACACTGAGTGGAGCGCCGAGCCACTTCATAGCACCCCCCTCTCTGTTTTTACATAATGGTATGATCCCATATCCTCACATCTGATTGGCTGCGATGCCATTGCTGACCAATCAAAACAAAGTTCTGCCTTGAGCAGAGCTCAGGCTGAGCACTGAGGTAAGCAGCGAAAGGAAAAAAACTGGGAGCCGGCTCTCACTTGATGCGAGCCGGCTCTCACTCTTCTGATTCACTACAAAGCATCGGCTCTCAGAGCCGCATCTTTTGCGCATTACACATCACTAGCACATTGCTGCAGCATCTCTTTTCACCCTGTGTCTTGAACGCTCCGTTTTAGCTACCGAGTGGGGCATATCACTTCTGTTTGATCATTGTTGGGAGTTGCACATACGCAGTACCTAGGTAAGGACTATTAGCCAATCAGAAGCAGAGTATGGCGGGTCCTGACGAGCAAGGTAGCGTGATCCAAAACAAAGCCTCTTCAGCCGGTAACTCAAGTTTGTGGCTCCGCTCCATCTCAATGCACGGGGGGAAACCGCTTAACACGTAAAGGGGAGGGCCGGGGAACTGTTTAAATGGAGTGTAATTTGTCAGCCAGCGGCAGCAGCTGTCAGGAATATGGACATGTTGCTGCAGTATGTAGAGGAGGCAGAAGATGTGGGAAGGATAACTGTAATGTGGAGAAGTGCAAAGTGGAGAAAGAGCAAGCAAAGTGCCTGCACTGCGAAGGAAACCACCATACGGGATCAGCACAATGCCCAAAAAGAATTAAGGAAATAAAAATGAATAAGATCAGAGCAGAAAAGGGATTGTCATATGCTGAAGCTGCTAAGAGTATGGAGAGAAACGGTGAAATGGTGGCAGTACAAAAGGAAACGGACAAGAAAAGAAATGGAGATGATCAGAACATCAGTATGGACAAGAAACGATTTCTGGCATTTATTGCCATGGTTATCAATTGTGTGGTTGAAATAAAGGGGAAGTCGGAAAGAATTAATATGGTGCTGGACACTGCAAGAAGATTCTTGAATGTTGTTGACATATCTGGAGAGGATCTGGATGTTACATTGAGGGAAGGAGTTGCACCAACTCAGACATTTGGGTCTGGGTTATAGAATGGACTATGGCATGGGATCACTTTGGGTGGACACTGTAAATAGTTTAAACTGAGAAGCTGTTAAAATCAAGTAGGTGGCGGTAATGCACAATTAGGGATGCCAACCGCCATAAAACTCAACAGAAGAAGAAGCCAGCGGCAGCAAACAAACAACAATGACGGTTTACAGGGCTAATGCCATGGTAGCTTTCCTAGTTGCTAGCATGGACAGTAATGTTCACAATATGATTTTATGTAAGGTTTAATGACATTCATCAGTTCTCTGTCTTATAAATCTCCCTTGTTTATGTTTATGTTTGTATGAGCCATGTGGTCTAGGTAGGCGTACATGCCACTTGAATTGAGCGGGGCATCCGCAAGTTTGTATCGCTGCAGACCGGAGACTTTGAGAGGGCGTGGCAACCGGCAATCATTTTTAATTTGGCCAATCAGAGTCTTACAATCCGCTGTCAGTCAAAAACTAATTTCACCAATACGCCGCCTGAACCAGTTGTCAATCACTTTTTAATTCAGCGAATCACTTCACAGTATTATAAGGGGGGCACACAAACGACTGACGCTCCATCCGTCATTTGTTTTGTAGGACAACTTTTCATCTAGATAGCATTAGCTACCGCTGTCTGCTTATCAACTTCTTGATCATAACAGAATATAGTAACTTTTACAACTGCTCATTTTAGAAGTGCCACCACAAGAATATCAAACGGACAATGGATCATAGATGTTTGTTTCTGGCTTCCAGCATTAGCTAGCGAGCCTTCATTTTCCCAGGATCGTGCCCTATGGGCGGAGAAGAGTCCAACCAGTGTTGCCAACTTTTTTCCAATGAAAGTAGCTAGGACTAACTCCAAATATTGCTAAAAGTCACCAGATGACATGATACGCTCTTTTGCATGTTGATGGCGTCATCATGCATTCATTTGCATACAGCTTAGTACAGTGAGAGAGATCACCTTAATTTAAGACATATAAAACGTAGATAGAGAAATCTTTGGCCAAATAATCACAAACTCACTACGGGGACATTGTGTATTTGAAGTAAAAAATAAATAAATAAAACATTCTACAAAGGAAGGGAGGAGGGAGAAGATCAAATTAACTATTCACATATTTATAAGCTATAACATTCTATTTCAGAGATCCGGAGAGAAAGAGTGAAGCTGCCCCACACGCTGCACACTGACTGCCTCATCAGAGGAGAGGAAGAGAGACACTGTTGGCAGAAGAGCAGCATGAATTTGAATGAATTACAATATAATATATTTGAATATATTTCTCGTCTTTTCCCTGATGGTCTGAATAAGTCGCTAAATTTGTCGCTAGTTGCTTTTTAGAAATAAAGTCGCTAAGAGGGTCTGAAAAGTCGCAAAATCTAGTGACAAAGCTGCTTTTCTAGCCTGTTAGCTTACTACTATAACATTAGCTTGCAGTTTACTGTGGTATTTCATTAGCCGCCATAGACTAGCTTTCCAACAAATGCTGTTCTAATAAACTTACGTGTGATTTCTAAAATGAGCAGTGGTGAAAGTTACTATATTCTGTTATGATCAAAAGTTATCTACTTCCACTTTAAAATGTTGATTAAAAATGTTGCTGTTTGTTCATACTTTAATCCTTTGACTAGAGCTGAAAACTTAGGATCTAAACATTGAGTAGCTAGGTATGTTGTTTCTTCGTGTTGAACCTCCCCCTTCTCCTATGAGAAAGATGATAAGTCGAATTAAAAAGTGACTGACAACTGGTTCAGGCGGTGTATTGGTGAAATTAGCTTTTGAGTGACAGAGGATTGTAAGCCTCTGATTGGCCAAATTAAAATATGATTGACAGTTACCCCTCCCATTCAAAGTCTCCGGTCTGCAGAGATACTCTACTCCGGTAACTGGTTTCAGTTACGCCATTAAGGTTCAGTCTTCCAACAACCCGAACCAGCTTCACAACCTAGACTGGTGCAAGACATTTCAGAGTGTTAAGATATTAATTTGTAACTAATTTATCTTTCATAGGTAACATTTTAACTGTGCACTGTCTCTACATCACAGTAACAACTTTATGTCCATTGACTGCCTGGAGGGTATCTAACTTTATTTTAATTTCATATTTAGGTATATTTGAGGAAACTGCTCAATTCGTGCATTATGACGTATGTTACATACTGATGTGGATACGTTATGGAAGTAAAGGCTGGACTACAATCAAGCTGTTTTCAAGCAGTTCAGGAGCAGTGTTTTCTGTGGGAGAGGGTAACTCCCTTTAGGGTGGACTTTGGGCTTTTTCACTTTGCAAACCTATTACATGCACAAAAAAAGATATATAACACAATAAAAAAAGGGAAAAAGCATAATACACATTTAATACACATTTCAAAACTGGCTGTTTGCCACCTTAGTCTCGCTCTGCCAAAAGGTTTGTCGATAAGGCAACTCTAAATTTCCCGAATATGGAGTCTGGTGTGAACCTCATGTAAGAGATAACGGGACATACTGGTGCTTAGCTGTCAATAGGACTTTTTTTTCTAGTATTAACAACCTGTTTGCACTGGCCTTTGTTCCTGCCTGCTGCTTGTGCGTCATTTCATTCAGGCCATTCTCACTTCCTTTTAGATCATGGCCTCTCCAGGTGTTGTGGCACAGTTTGCCTCCCAAAGGAAAAATTCAATGCTGGTAAGTGTGACCAGTGTTTTTTGACACTTGTTATCTCTGTATGTGCACCTTTTTTTTTCTCAAGGCAAGGTCCTCTTTTTGGATAACTTACTTTTCTTTGCAAGTTCTTTTTGGTTTTCCAAAGAACACTATTCCTACAGAGACTTGGTGATTATGTGATACTCAACACTGAATTTATAATAGAACACATTATTTATTTACAATAATCCTTTGTAGTGTTTTGATCTCCTACCTGTAATATTCTTATGGATACCTAAGCATACATTCACAAAAAACTAAGTATGGCAGTTCTACCTTATCTCAGCAATGGTGTGCACAGACACATGTTGTGTCCAAGCTTGTTTCTGCTTCGAATTTTGTTTCCCCTTACCTTAACCTAAACCCAACCGTAGCTGGGACCCAACGGAGAATTCGATACTATAGCCCGACCGATGGATTTTTGAGGCTGATACTGCTATCGATATTTTGGAGTTTCAAAAATCAGATAATGAATTATTGGTCGATTAGTAAGTTTCCCTTAACAATCGTGATAGGGATCTCTTAGATTTAAAAAAAAAATTTAATTAAATTATGTAGAACTGTGACCAAATTATATACTCAGTGGGACATTTTACAGTTGAAAAATATTGTCTGTGCTCTCTGGTGCATTTATCGACACAAGATGTTGGGCGAGGGCCAGGCCAGTGGGAGTTCTAAAGGAAGGGGTGATTACTACCCTCAGCCCCTACCCCCTTCGTGCGCTCAGCTAGTTACTACCAAAACTGCCAAGTGTATCTAAATTAACTTGCAAATAAACTCTGGGTACATATCAAATTGTAACAATGACTGATAAGATATTTTTTAGTCAGTGTGATAAATAATTAGAGGGCGGCCACAGGGCAGAATCAAAATTGGCCTGGATTTTTAGACATGAGTTCCAAATACATTTCTCAACATTTTTCTTTGATATTTGCTCTCCACTATCATAGTTTACTACAACAGCAAGACTTGGACTCACATTGGGAAAGGCGTGGCTCATCTCTATGCAAAATTTGTAAACCCTAAAATTTTCAAATTGGATTATATTTGTTATAAGGAATAGAATATTAAAGAATTAAATTAAGTATCAGTTAGTGAGATATACACACTCTCTTTTTGTCTCTTGCACATACATACAGAGTGACTTTTTCTTCCTGTCCCTACAGGTGAGTGTGATGGTGCTAGCAGCAGGACTTTCCTGTGTGGCTGCAGTGTTTACATCAGGTTACTCCTGTCTTACACTCACCTACGGAGAGGATGATGAAGAGGTCTTCCACCACCACGACAGTCCTCAAGTGGTAACCACCACGCACACACACACACACACACTAAACAATCAGACTCACACACACTTACACAGTCACGTGGATTTAATGGACAATATTTGCAGTCAACAGCTGCTGTTTGTTTTGGACATATTTTGTTGTTTTGTATGTTTTTATCCATGTTTTTTTATTGTGCGAGCTGAGTTAACGCAATTTCTTCTGCCGCGTTCTGAGATAACCCTGATGATGTCATCTGGGTTATCTCAGAAATTTGTAGTCTCCAAATTCAAACTAACAGAAAGCCTGCATTACAAACTAGGGATATGGAGGTTGAAATACATAGGCATTTTTCAGGCAGAGAGGTTCTAATGAAAGACACTATCAAATTGCATTATGGGAAGTAATATAGCATTTGTGGAAGTTAGACCCATATTAGAGATAAAGTCAGGATATCTCGGCCTCTGTTGCTTCCATATCAACCATTTTTTTAATCTTTTGAAATCTGTCTCTTACAAGTCCTTGAGCTTTATGGAAGTGCCATGCTAAATGCTGGAGTATCTCTTTAGAACTGTAAACTGTTTTGCACACTCGGAGTAGTAACTACAGTAGTTGTTGGCCAATTTTTGCACCACTGGTAGTGAGGCCTGAGAATGTCATGCTCAGTCAATCTGACACTTTTTGGTAAATTGGTATGAATATTCATGACATACAGAATTCGATTCTCCTAATGATTTTTGTGACTCCCTAATCTTTCATATAGTGCTAGATTGCCTTTTGACCAACACTTTGGTCCATGACAATGTATCTTGAAAACTAATCTTGCAGAGCCAACCACATACACAGAAGTACATGTATATATGTCTGGGGACAATCTAGATGAGATTTGTTTTAAAAGGCCACACTGTAATCTCTGGGAAGTGCTACAACAACAACATCACAGTTATGTCTACTTAATACAGGTTTTACACATTCTTTGTCTCTCTGCTCAGACGTTTGTGCTTCATCGGATGGTGAAGGGGGCCAACGCCACCATACTGCTGACCTGCATCATCAGCCTGGTTCTCTCCTCTCTCATCGCCTATGTGGGTTGCCGTAGTCTTCCCTGCTGTGGCTGCTATGATGTCAGAACTGGATTGGTAAGGAAGAACACAGTCACCACAAATGGATTTAAAATGAGCAAAAACTAAAATGTTACCTTTTGATGTACTTTATTGACCCTTTGCTAAGCCCCACCTCTCTTTGTTACTGTTGCTATGCCTGTCAAGCTTTTAGTTCTAGCTTGGCTAGTATGCAGCTTCCACTGATAACAATGGCAGATTTACGACAGAAAATTCTTTGTAATTTTTGAAACAATGGTACCTTGATTTTAGACAGAGGTAGAAAAAAGCAGCTTCTCATTTCTAGCAGGCAACTATCAATTTTGTTGGCTGAAATGTAAACTGTCGCTGGTGGCTTGCATCAGCTGTAGCTAGCTAGCTAATTAAGCCACAGCTTGATGAGTTGGTTGAACACTCCAGCTGACTTGTTTTAAAACTTCAGCCCTCTAAAAAGGTCTTAAATATGCACATGATGGCTACATGCATTTTATCATGGTAAAAGACTGGGGCTAAAGCTGGACGTCTCAGACAAAAAGGTAGCATCCTCACCGGCTAATGATCCATGTAGAAGACATGGAAATAAAAGACTAGCATCATGATCATGAAAAACATTAGCTCAGATGTCATTTCTTTCTAACATATAACCCTGATACATACTTTACATTTGTTAAAAACATGCTTGGCCAGGTAAGACAGAGGTTAGAATTATGCTTCTTTGTTATTATTTTCGAACAGTATGTTTCACTTTTAATGTTATAAGGGAAACGGCTTTGAGTATGAGGACTTACTAATGTGTTTGGCAAAAATAATGCTATCTTGGGTAACAAGTTTGCCTATGGAGTGTAAACTTCCCCAAATCTAATAAAAAGCAGGACAGGGCTGCTTACCCTAAATTTTAATGTGGTAGCATCCAGAACCGGTGTGATGAGTGAATGTTCCAGTCCTGAATGGGGCTTTTTCTAATGTAATCTATAACCGCACAAAATAATGTAGTTAGTTGATGATATGCTTCTTGGCCTTGGAACTAACGCTACGTTAGCATTAGGCCAGCCGTGCCTTCTCTAGGATTGGACAGTCGCTGTTAGAAGAAGGGGTTTAGCAAACTGCCAATAGCAGTCACCTCAGACTGTGTACTTCAAAAACTATAATCAGAGATACCTTAATTCACGACATGCTGTGGAATATTGTACCATTGCTGTCAGATAAGAAACTCCACTTTGGTGGTTTTTAATATTTTGCTTCTACTTGACCGAGCAAATCTTAATTATTCTAAGAACTAGGCTTTTTTCTTAAAAAAATTGACGTTTGTAGACAAGAGTGATATTATCTTGTTCTGTGTGTGTGTGTGTGTGTGTGTGTGTGTGTTGAAGGAGACACTGGTTCCTCAGTGTGACCCTGGGGACACTGAGATGGTTTGTACTTGGCAAGGTAAGAACTAATGTTAAAACTTACCTTCAAACTAAGAACTAATGTTAAAAGTTGTCTTCAAACTAGTCCTTGCCCACAGTTGCTGCTAATATTACTGTGTTTGGTAGTGTTGGAGCTTTGCCCTCAATAGTCCTGTGATGTAGTTATCCTCTGTGTCCAGCAGGTGGTGATGACAGGCTTTTCAACTCTCCAGCTCAGTCCACCGTGGAAGAGGAGGGTCCCTCCAAACTGCCTCCATACAGCAGGCTGACCTGACACCCACATTAGAGAGACTGGTCCTACACATCCCTATTTGTTTTCTCCACAGAGAGGAGGAGGATCTCAAGACGCAGCTGAAGCTGAAGATGTCAAATTGGACGATTGTAAAGAGAGACATAAAAGTAATTTGGACTGTGGAAGTGTCTTCATTTGCTCTAAGATTTCTGTAGCCAAACTCATTTAAACCTTGCCAAAGTTGAATACCTGTATATGTGACATGTCAAGACTGAAATGCCTAATACCCTATATGCTGTGTGAAAGTGAGTTTTGTTCTCAATATTCTAAGATATTTTATGTGTATTTAATGAATAAAACCTGACTGATCTGTTTGAGCTATTTCATCAAGTGATGCCACATTTTGAAATGTCCAGGGTAGTTTATTGCAAGGTTACACATGACAAAACCATTGCAAGCACCTCCCTTTTTCTCTTGTCCCCAGTAATTCATTCATTAGTAACTCTGTGAATTAATACCATTCTGTAATTAAGATTTTCTTTCAGTGGATTTGCAATAAGAGATACAGTAGCATTACTTGTCCATGGTTGTAGTGAAGAAAAGTAAGGTAAATTAAATTATAGTAGGACCCAGCACAAAGGTGGATGGGGGGCATTTATCAAAAACAAAGGTCACTTAAAGAACAGAAGAAAGCAGCAACCAAATCTGAAACAATGAAACATCCACATGATGTCTTCCATTGCTGTCACATTGCTGACAAGCCACAGAGATGCAGCTAGCACAGCTATTTATTTTTTTTTCATCTGTGTGCATAGCCTCTGAACAGTGAGTCCGGAGAGAAGCCAGTTTGGTTTGATTGATAGTCCATATCCTTCAAGAAGACGTGCAATGTAACCGGGGGTGATCAGCATAGGAACCACAGGACCAGCTGTGGCCATAACAAACATCCAAAGACACAAAGTTGCAAACATGATATGGACACCAGCCTATGGTGAACAATGGTGTTTGCGAGACATGCTGAATATTGTATTACAAGCTTACATACATGCTTACAGCTTACATGATATGCAGTGGGTATAGGCATCCATGTACGTAGAAGTGCACATTACAAAGCCTTACACACTATGGGAGGCATGTGTTTTCACTGTTTGATTCACTGGCTAGCCTACACAGTATTATACTCTTCTGTATATGAAAGGCTGCAAAATAGCCAGATTGGTAAACAAGAGGGAATGGGCAAATACAACTAACAAAGACAATTCCGTTTCCAAATTCCTTAGTGGTTCCCTTTGCATCCTTTATCATCAAGTTCACAGACAATTCCTGGTTACATCCCCTTAATCTCAGAGTTCAAGAATAAACAACAGGTTCATACTGTATAGCAGGCCTGTTTGACAGATTTAAAGGATTAACCTTAACTGTTAAGTGACAATATCACATGCTGCCAGTATGCTGAGTGTTAGCGCTGATGCTGCATGCTAACAAACTAAGCGAAACACGGGGGCACATGGAGACAGTGGAAACAAGCTGTAAACAAAACATTGACTAGTTGGTTAACTACTGTAGCTGGCGAGCTAACCGCTAACACACTAGCCAGCAGGGTTAGCACTAGTCAGTCACAGCTTTAAAAGCGTCTTTCTATTTTCTCTGTACTGGGTTGTTTACTCCCCCCTCACATTTTATTAACCATTGTACACCATTTCATTTAATAAAGAGTTATTGAAGAAGGAAAATATAGCTTGCTAAACGTCAGCTAACATTCAGTTAGCAAGCACACAGTTTATTCAGAAGACGCATTTATACCAAATGCATTTGTATTTGTCTCATAACTGCCTGCAAACCATTGCTCTTTTGTGGGGCAGTTTATAGTCCGACAGAGGCAAAGTTGTTAGCAAACTGTTGCTTATTTACACGTCCAGCAGTTATGCAGTAACAATGTCATTAATTTGACGAATGTTTAGCTCTGTTTTCGGTCTCTTAACTCCTAAGGGAAATGTTTGGCTCTTCAGTTGCTAAACGCTGCACTATGTTCACCAGCTAGTCACTAACTGTGTCTGTCTGCTGTTTGGTGCTGAATGGGTTTTAAAAGCTTTCTCCCTAAAAACAGCTGCCTGCTGTGGCCGAAAACGACACGAGCGGTAAAAGTGAACCAGAACAGTAAACATGCCGACCGGACAGCTAAACAATGAGCTGAAACTTGCATTTATGGTCCGTAAAGTTCAAGGGAGCTGCCACTGATAATTCTCTGTAGGTTCATCACTACGAGACTCCTTTAATATTGTCACACTGTTTTCACATTGATACATTGTTATTATCAGAATATCGATTATATGGGCTTTAAGATTTTCCGGTGATTTATGTTGAGAAACTAATTTAAGTAGCAGGCCTTTTAACAATAACATTCCATGGCGTCTTGAATTTCATGGTTGAAATGTTGAATCTATTTGTGTTACTGATAGGCTGCGTAGACTGGGTATGCACTGCTCTACTTTTTGTCTTCTGATACTGATTCCTGATATGTTACATGTTATGTAAAACTCACAGTCTTAAAGGGACATACTCTCTACTCTACTCTTGAGAAAATGCTCGTAGTGGCCAAAGACTAGCGTTTTCTACTCATCAAAAGGGTTTAAAAGAGGACGAGTGCTCACACTGCCAGAGCCTCTGGCCTTCATTTTCTCTCTCACCTATCTGTTGCTGCTGTTGTTATAAGCGACTTTTTCTTTATCAATCAAACTTTTCTTTCTTCTCCAGCTAGCCTCCAGCTGTTTACAAGACTACTCCCAAATTTGTAACAACCCCCCTTTTCAGTTGAATCACTCTGACTCAAGCCTGGATTACCAACCACGCAAAATGGGCAACTATCCCAGAGTCCCCAAATGCCCCTTTTTGGCAAATGGTTATTCTGTTCTGTTTGTTTGGAAATATGAAGGATTGTGAAGGATGTCCACTGACATACGTGCTTTAAGATGGGTCCTGCTCCAAAATCTAGTATTGAGACCACAGGTTATATACTAGCATAATAATACAATTCACAGAGTCCAGCAACAATCCAGCAACTATTTTTGACTTGAGGCTCCCAATCAGACCATGCTCTGACTATCCATAATTTACACAGCTTACTATGTCTGACCTTTCCACATCAGCCCTTCTACTAGCCCAAAGTTGCGTGGACAAGCCTTAACCAGTCCAAAGCCTAGACCTCTGACAAGCAGTAAGAAGCTTCCAACTGCACTTACAATTACAGTAAATAAAAACAGAGTAATTGAGCATTCCCTTATGATTATAGGTAAATAAGTATGAAAAATGTGGATGTGATTACTTCCCACATTTTTTTTTATGTAGTATGAACATGAAGATGTTTACCACTAACACCTTTTTTTTTTAAATCAACTGCAAGATTTCAGTGATCTTGCTATGCATCTGCTACAAACATAAAATTTATATGAAATGACTTCCCTCATGATACAATGTACATTTTTTTTTTTTTTTTTAAATCAAGGTTTTCAAGCAACCAGACTTGAAGGTACCCTGTGGAGTTTTTGACCACTAATAGTAGCCACTATGGAGCAATGTTTTTTGTTATGAGCGAGTCCCTGTTTTGTTTACATATAAATATTCTGTTAGCATGTGCAGGCTGATGATGTAATACACCTTCTTGTCAACACTATTCCACTGATCAACAGTTGTTCATGATAACACGTGATAAATGTAGTAGTGTATTAGCAAGACTGCTAGCTAGCAAACATGAATATTAACAATGCAGTTTTCAAAATATTGCCTGTGCAAATGTTTTTTGAAGATGGAAATGCATTCAACATGTTTGTTAGGCTTCAAAAATACACAATGTGTTTTGGTGAGAAACACTGAATGTAAACATATCTGTTTGTTTACAAGAAAACTCTGAAGGGCACCTTTAATGAAATTAGTTAAATTAAAACCAAATCGACTCCAACCACCTGTAGAGTATCACAGATGAAGTGAGAATCCAAAACTGAACTACAAGGGGGCAGACAAAATAACACAAACACCTTTCAATATATTGCAGTCAGTACTATATTGCCGCAAATTACGGCCTAAAAAATTACCAGAATAAAATCTCCCTGACAGTCAACACAAACACAAATGAAATGGCACAGATTGTATTATATTATAATGAGTTATTTTATTTTGTCTGCCCCCTATAAGTCTGCATGAAGAAATTAAATTCTGCTCTCCCATCAGGTCTTAATAAAGCTGTTTTGTAAAGAAAGAAATTTCTATGAGATTTCCCTCCCCAAAATCCCGTATTTACTAATGCCACTCTTCAGTCTCCATGTTTTCTGTTGCCACAGAACCCATGAAGATAGGTGAATAGAAACTTCGGTGACACAGGCTCGGGCCTAAATTATTATTGAAGGAGGAGAACTGATTTCAAATCAGATTTTTGGCCCCTTGTTCAGGATCATTTCCATGAATCAACGAAAGATTTTGGCATTTCAAAACAACAATCATACTGTAAATATTACACCGAAACCATTTAAAGTAATTTATAAAGTTAAGCATTGTCTTATGGAGACATCCATCAATGTATTGTGCTGATTATGAAGCCATTTTGCTAGATCCATTCTCTCTTTCTCGACCTCCACTCTTTCCTCAGCTCCTTGCGTCTTCAAATCTCTTCAGTCTTGTTCAGACTCAGACTGAAGTAGTCTCCCTCTTTACCTCCATTTTTCTCCCTCAGCAGCTGCTGCAGCCCCAGCTCTTGGCCCCATCTCCCCCGTCATCCTTCACCCTGCTCAGGTTGATGGTACCCCCTGATCCCCCGGGAGGCTGGCTCAATACCAGAGGCTTCTGTGACTTCAGCTTGTGGGCCACTGTCATAAAAATAGCCTCAACATGGTCACTGTTTCGCCCACCATAGTTTCCATCTCCCTGGCTGTTTGGGATTTTTGCTGACGTCTCAAACAGGGGCATGGAGTGGGTGTCCGCAAACTGTTGCGCCACATCTGTGCCCACTTGGATGGAGTCTTGGAGGTCGCACTTGTTTCCAACTAGAATCCTGGGAACCTCAGTGCCCAGAGCGTGCTGCTTGCACTCCTCAATCCAGGCTGGGAGGCTGCGGAAGCTGGCAGCGTTGGTGATGTCGTAGACAAAGACAACAGCGTGCACGTTGCGGTAGTAGTGCTGCACCATGGACTTCCTGAAGCGCTCCTGACCTGCAGTGTCCCACAGCTGGATCTGTGGGGAGACAGTGTGGAAATGGATCAACGGAAATGGATCAAATCACATTAGAAGACCCAACAACTAATTAAGTATTGTGTGTGTATCCAAAGTCTAATTTTATTCCTCTGTGCCATAGAGTTCCATTGTTGTCCAGAAACTGTTAAAAATACATCACTGAGCCACACTTTTGCACTGGGTGGCAACACATTGTTGGTTTTGTTCTTTTTCATGGGATTTGTTGACAATAAGAAAAATACAGAATAACTTAGGAAACTTCAAACCAAACTCCACTCACAAATATGGAAATTTAAATAAAATTACACACTAGTTTATCAATTTGCGATCTGGTATGCATTCCTGAAATTTTACTTAGGGCTAGTTTCCCTGGCAAAAATTAAGCCTGGTCCTTAAACAAAGGTTTTTCAGACGATCTCTAATGTATGTTGTTCAAGGTTTAGGCTTGTTGCCAGTGTAGCCAGCAGATACATTTTTTTAGTGAACTCACTTTCCTTAAACCTGTCTTCTTCATTTTTTATTTCCTATATTTCCTGAAATGCCTTTGGACAAACCCCTGTCATGTTGCTTTCAATTAAGGGGCATTTCATATATTTGACTTTATTCAAAAAGATCAGTTTACTCCTCATGGGGATTACTACACAGCATGTGAAAAAAAAAACTGTGGGCACGAAGTTTGGCAGGGGGAGACAGAGTCCAATTAAAGCTGCAAATTAATTATGGGAATTGTAGGATCCTGCGTTTTTGGAGCTTGAACCATACAAGGGACTAAAAGTCAGGATATCTCAAGCTTTGCTGCTTTGATTTGAACTATTGTTATTTTAATGTGTCTCTTGCAAGCCTCTCAACTTTGTGGAGGGGTAATACTAAATTGCTGCAGTACCCCTTTAAATGTGGGCTTATAAGAAGGGTTGGCTGTTATTTGCCCACTGCTATTTACAATTAAAAGTGGCCATCTAAATAACCTTAATGGTTTGCACATAGGGGCCAGTGGTCATTGGTCATTGGACCTAAAGGAAAAATGTGGCCAGGAGAGTGAATAAGTAGCACTTGTCTATGCTCTCCATATCAAAACAGACAAGATAACCAGAGGCATGGCAGTAGCCAGCTATGAGATCACCGAGGCTGGATATATATTTTTTTATATAAAAAATCTGAATTAAAAGAAAAGATCGGCGCTATATAACTGTATAATCAGGAGTTGAAAACTTCTGATCTATCCTTTAAGTTCTGTCTGGCAGCAGGAACTAGTTAACAGCAAAGAGAGGCCAGGCTGAGAGTTGGTTTTCTCAAATTAAATTCTGTAATTATAATTTTTTTCATTGATAAAATGATTTGGCTTAAGAAGTGCCTGTCCTTTCACATTTTCAAATGCACAGATTTAAAAACTAACTTACAACTATAGAAATTGAAAGCATGGAAAATAAAAAACAAAAAAACATCTAAGTACTCAGATGATTTAAAATGTTGTATGCCTATAGCCTATATGAAAGACCCTGGATGTGTGTTTTTTCTTCTATTTTTTGTTTTATTTGTTATCATTGTATTACTCTTGCTATATTTTCATAAGAATTACATGCATTAATTTGAACTCTTGATTTGAAATTATCTTCCAGCAACATAATGTGATGTAATCAATAAGGTCTAATCAACCTCCATGATCCCTCCTCCCACAGAAAACAAGTCAGACAGAACAGTGAGAGACAGACCAGTAAGAGAAGAAGAATGCCAAAAAGATTACGGCAGAATACGCTACATTTATTTGTTTAAAAAAAACTAAACCAGAAGAAACCTGAGAAAAATGTGACCATGAGGACAGAGAGGAGAACATAGAGTAGGACATACTGAGGAACACAGAGGAGGAGAACAGAGAGGAGCAGGAAAACCAGGAGAACAGAAAGGAGGAGAACAGAGAGCAGGAGCACTTCACATCCTTTAGATCCTGTGAAATTAAAGAATAAAGTCAATGAGTCAGGTAATTACAGATACAGAGAAAACTTATTTGCTCCAAAATAAGTGGGTGGCAATAGCACAGCATAGGTATCCCCATCGGGCATTTGGAGGAAATCAGCTAAAAGATAATGTCTTGTGGGAGAAAAAATATGAATGGCATCGCTACTCACCTCATGAAAGCATGGCGAGGCAATGAGCTCAATAGGCCGTATAGCCTATTGAGCTCATTGGCTATACATTTAATAAGGTTAAGGGTTCCAACTTTAGCTTCATTACAAAGGGCTTCACTAATTGGTGAAAAGAGAGGTATTATCCCTAAGCATAGCTTGTGGGGCATCAAAGAGCCACTGAACTGGCAGAGAACTACCTGTATGTAGTTCAAGGAAATAAAAAGAACATTGGCTTGGGACACCCCGGTAGCTCACCTGGTAAAGCAGGTACCATGTATCAAGGCTGAGTCCTTACCGCAGCGGCTAGGTTCAATTCCAGCCCAGGCCCTTTGCTGCATGTCACCCCCTCTCTCTCTCCCCTGCCTTTCCTGTCTCTCTCGAGCTATCACTATCATAATAAAGCAGAAATGCCAAAAACATAATCTTAAAAAAATAATAATAATAAAAGAACATTGGCTCAGTTATTAGCCAAAATATGATGCAAAGGTTATGGCAAATCGTAAGAGTCTCTTATCCATCATTGACATAATCATGTGTCTTGGCCAGCGAAATGTGGCATTCCGGGGGAGCTGGGCGGGGAACTTTAGGCACTTTGTTAGTTGGAAAGCAGAATGTGATTTCACCCTAAAGCAACAACTGCAAATAGCACCCCAAAATGGAAAGTACCTTTCCCCCCAAACTCAGAATGAGTTAATAGAATGCCGTGCAGATTAAGTCAGAAAGACTTCAAGAACTTCAAGACTTAAAAAAAATAAAAGAGGCCAAGTACGTCACCGTATTAGCTGATGAGTCCATGGACATACAGATGCCCATATGTGTCCGCTACGTCAGTGAGGAGGAAGAAAAAACTGAGATAAAAGAGGATTTTCTTTTGTTTTCTGCCACTTACTAAAACAAGATGCAGCAACAATAACTGAAGCCATTCTCAGACAGCTCACAGTGGGGTCTTCAGGCAACCTTCCTTATGGGTCAGGACTATGATGGGGCCTCTACAATGAGTGGAAAAGTGAGTGGGGTGTAAAAGAGAATCCAGGAACTGTATAGTTCAGTATACACCCACTGTAGGAGATTTTCACTGTTGCACATTCTGCTGTGAAGAGTATGAAGACAGAACCAACCTCCATCTCTGGAACGTTAGTAATCTCATTACTGCTGTGATGACCATGTCCTAGGTTACATGCAGCCCTTCACCAAACAATTGCAGGCTACTAATTCAGACATCATCACAGCATATGAGGAGGCAAGAAAAGTATGTGAAGTCTGTAGTTAATGTGTTCTTCAACCAAACATCACACACACACACAGAAGAGTGAGAGTAAATTGTGACAAATTGTGCAGCTTTAATAAAAACAGTTTTGCCAACAGGTCGTCCCTCTGTAGATAATGAGTTTGTGTGTAGTGTATAGCTTGCATTTGTAGGTGCAATTTTGGTATGAATTTTGCTCATCCAGAAAAGCAGTAAATAAGCTAAATTAAAAAGAAAAACATCTGGACCTCACTAATTTCTAAACCCTGGCTACGGCCCTGACCAGAGGCACAAGTGCACCTTGTCTGTATCATATTTATAGAGGTGTTTTAACAGTGACCTGTGTCTGCAATTCAAACCTTGATTTTCTCGCCGTCAATCTCGACCAGCCTCTCCCTGAAGTCAACCCCGATCGTGGCCTCGATCTTCTCGGGGAACTTCCCGGCACAGAAGCGGTAGGTGAGGCAGGTTTTCCCGACACCAGAGTCCCCGATCACGATGATTTTGAAGATGCGGGTCCTCGGCGGCGGAAGAGTCGAGCTCGTCAGAGAGCCGGAGAATTCAACCGACGACCCGCTCTCCGCCATATCAGACCTGGATCAGCGGGGAAAGCCTTCTATATCAGCGATTCCCCACTAGCAGCCCGTCAAGCTATTACTGCTGCTGTATGACCAGGAAGCGTCAAATTATAAAAGGCTTTCGCGAGAACAACTACCGTTCTTTGTCAAAATTCAAAGACATGTGAAGAATACATAACATTTATTCCACGTTCAGAAATTGTCAATATACATACAGTATCTTTATCTTAAAGAAGTGCATCCCAGTAAACACTCCCAGTATGTAGAATGTTGGCCAAGGAGGCTGCGGCGTGTTGGTTGGACGGTACAGGCCCGCCGTGAAGGTCCAGCCCCACCCACAATACCATTTTAGGATTTTACGTCATGTTTTCCGATTAGAAGAAGGAAGTGGTTCTCGCTTCACATATGGGAAAATAGGACACATCATCTGAGGAAAACAGTTCTCGTGAATTCTTAATTTCTTGGATTTTTATACAAATCTCTTGGTCTCTTGGAAAATAATACACAGAAAAACACTTATGTGTACATGATTATTCTTATTATTATAATGGCCAAATTCTATATCCATAAAATTTACAGGTAAAAAACCATGCTTTATTGCCTAAGGCGAAGAGAACCATGCATTTATTCAATTCAACACTCTAAACAAAAAGCAATTAAAACTATAACAGCTTGTATACTGTGTCAATTTTTTTTTATATAGATCTTTATCCCCCTTAGCTTTAAACTATAGCATTAAAAAATATAGGTTACTTTTGCTTCTCTTTTTTCTTCTCTTTTATATACTTACTTATATTTTTATGTGTTCCCTTTTGTACATGTTATGTAATTGTAAGATGTGTTTATTATAAGAACTGAAGGATAAAAGTCGGTATTAAGTTGGTATGTGTTCATTTGCCTTGCTACCATAATCTAAAAGCCTCATTCAAATATCTAGATGAGTCAGACAAGTTGTATTGCAGTGAAATGTTAATATTACATTAGGAAGCTCTAGGTTAGTTGTTAGAACATTCAACATAAGTTAAATGTGGTGTGTGTGGTACCCTGCATGGCATTAGCTAACTTACATATTGAGAAACGTGTCAATTAGACTACTGGCAACAGATCAGCAACAGTAATAAAGCAAACCCTCTTTGAAGAAAGATACATTTTAATTGAGTTGATTTAAGTGAAATCCACTGCAAAAAATAGTGGTAATCCACAGAAAATGAAGAGGAGTACATTTCAAATGTAAAGCATTGACCATCTACATAGTCTGTATATTGTTTGTCTGTAGACAATCTTGACTGCACAACTCTTGGAACAGTAACTCAATATGATAAAATGTGCAGCGGTGCGTGAAGGTAGAAGAAACTAGAAATAATTTATTGCAAGGCAGGGGGAGTTTCATCAACCACTTGCAATCAGATGTATTTTATTTCTATAGAATACATTTTAAAAATCTTCTCAAATTGCTTGGTCAGTTGCTTTTGATTCAATTTGCTACTATTTATACTATTTTTAAAATATAAGCCATTGTGAAATAAATGGCACATAAAATAATATATCTTTTCCATTTTTAATGTGTTTTCTTTTCAGAAATGAAATGAGCCAACCTTTGATGCCAGCTACAAGATCTTCTGTGAGAGGATCATCCACCATAGAATAATTGTAAACCAAGAGATACTGACAATGACCCAGCTAAGAAGGATCTTTTTATATCTTGTTAAAAAACGTGAAGATCTTGATGCTTCAAACTACAGGCAAGTTAAAGTATGTAGTTTCCAGTATGTAGGATTTAGTGGCATCTAGCAGTGAAATTGCAGTTTGCACCTATTTCAATACCACTCGCATCACACACCTTCTAAGCTTGTAGGAGAAACTATGGTGGCTGCGAAACTCACAAAGAACATAAACGGCCCTATCTAGAGCCAGTGTTTGGTTTGTCCGTTCTGGTGCAACATGGCGACCTCCGTGGAAGGGGACTGGTAAATGGGCTGTACTTATATAGCGCCTTTCTAGTCTTTCTGACTACTCAAAGCGCTTCAACTACATATCACATTACATACACTACATATCACCCATTCACACACATTCATACAGCGATGAGCAGTTGATAGCAGAACTGCTCATCAAAGTAACTTATCATTCACACACATTCACACACCGAAGGCACAGCCCTCGGGAGCAATTTGAGGTTCAGTGTCTTGCCCAAGGACACTTCGAGATGTGGGCTGGGGGAAGCTGGGATCGAACCTCCGACCTTCCGATTGGCGGACGCCCCGCTCTAGATAAAAACGGCTTATTCTCAAGCGGCAACCTCTAGGGCTGAAAAATTAAGCCAACCCAGAAGTGCCAAAAACAGCACTTCATCGAATGGCCACTTGAGGCTGGCTCTAAAAGGGAGTCAATCGCCATAGACCCCCATGTTAAAATGTCCAACTTTACAGCAGAAATAAACATGTTTACAGCCTGGTACAAAAAACGGTTTGGGTCGCTACAGTTAAGTATCCCCTTCATGACAACTGTGAGGGGGATTCTTTTTTTAATAACTCACCAATTATATTAAGGCTTAAAGTTCTGCATAATTAAGGGCGTGGCTGCTTTGAGTGACAGGTGGGGGGTGCTGATGCCGTCACCACTAACGGTCTGCTGTCTGCTAGCTGCCCGTCACCTCAGCTCAGCAAGCCACCGAACTTAACCTCTTGGCTGTGTTTGTGTCTCTTGGAAACTTTTTCATGAATATATCTGAAGAAAATGGCATTCCAACAACCTGGAAGAATCTCGTTTAGTCTTAAAGCATATAGGAAAGCCCTCTGTAATGCCAGAGCAGCCTACTACTCATCATTAATAGAGGAAAATAAAAACAACCCCAGGTTTCTTTTCAGCACTGTAGCCAGGCTGACAGAGAATCACAGCTCTATTGAGCCATGTATTCCTATAGCCCTCAGTAGTAATGACTTCATGAGCTTCTTTAATAATAAAATTTTAACTATTAGAGAAAAAAATTCATCACGTTCTGCCCTCAACCGGTACTGATTTATCTTTAAACACAGGAACCTTAGAAACAACTGTAAATCTGATATATATTTTGACTGCTTTGCTCCTATCAACCTTCTTCAACTAACTTCGACGATTAATTCATCTAAGCCATCAACCTTTCTCTTAGACCCCATTCCAACTAGGCTGCTTAAAGACGTTTTAACCGTAGTTAGCAATTCTTTACTGGATATGATCAATCTGTCTTTATTAACAGGCTATGTACCACAATCCTTTAAAGTAGCTGTAATTAAACCGCTTCTTAAAAAGCCCACTCTTGATTCAGGGGTTTCAGCCAACTATAGACCTATATATTGTCACAGATATGGCAGGCTCCACAGTCTGCAAATCATCCACACCTGCTCCCTATCACACTCCTGCTCCCTATTAGCTCCCAATCACAGCCTGCATAAAAGCCCTGCACTCACCTCAGTCAGGGTCCGACCTCGTTTGTGACTAGGACTCCCCATGCTACTCGGCATTACGCCTATGCCCTTCTCCAGCGATCTCCCTCTCCAGCAACGTCCACGCCAGTGAGGGTTCCTTCCAGCAGACTCCCCCATCTCCAGACCCAAATCCTGTCTTCACCTCCTGTTACCTAATAGAGCACTTTCTGTCTCCATATTGGTGTCTCCTGCCTGTCTGTCCGTAACATATCTAACCTTCCCTTTCTCTCGAAGATCCTTAAAAAAGCAGTCGCCAATCAGTTGTGTGACTTTCTAAATAACAATAGTTTATTTGAGGATTTTCAGTCAGGATTTAGTGCATCATAGCACAGAGACAGCACTGGTGAAAATTACAAATGACCTTTTAATTGCATCAGATAATGGACTTGTCTCTGTACTTGTCTTGTTAGATCTTAGTGCTGCATTCGACACCATTGACCATCACATCCTATTACAGAGACTGGAACATTCAATTGGCATTAAAGGAATCGCACTAAGCTGGTATAAATCCCATCTATCAGATTGAGGTCAGTTTGTACATGTTAACTGTGAGTCCTCCATGCACGCCAAAGTTAGTCACGGAGTTCCACAAGGTTCTGTGCTTGGACCGATTCTATTCACCTTATATATGCTTCCTTTAGGCAATATTATTAGGAAACACTCCATAAACTTTCATTGTTATGGGTAACATGTATGCTTAAATCTATCGATCAAGCCTGATGAAACTAACCAGTTAGCTAAACTTCAAGCATGCCTTGAGGACATAAAAACCTGGATGACCTGCAATCTCCTGATGTTTAACTCAGGCACCATCGTATCATAAAGAGCTCATAATACCTTATTACCCGACTAGAACACTGCGCTCCCAGAATGCAGGGTTACTTGTGGTTCCTAGAGTCTCCAAAAGTAAAATGGGAGCCAGAGCCTTGAGTTATCAAGCTCCTCTCCTGTGGAATCAGATCCCAGTTTGTGTTCAGGAGGCAGACACCACCTCTAAATTTAAGAGTAGGCTTAAGACTTTCCTCTTTGATAAAGCTTATTGTTAGGGCTGGCTTGGGTGAGTCCTGAAGACTGCTGGGAGACTTCCCATGATGCATCTCTTTCCTCTCTCCTTCTCTCCCTCTCTGTCTGTATGTATGCATTTTTATCCCATTACTGCATGTTACTAACTCAACATCTTCTCTCTCCCATAGTTTTGTGCTTTCTTGTTTCTCTCCTCTCTCCTTCTGTCGCTTTCAGCAGGTATTTCTGCCTCCGGAGCTGCAGAGACTGGATCTGTGATTGTGGGCCACCTGCTAGGGCACCGCCCTCCTTGTGCCACAAAAACCCCATTATTATTATTATTATTATTATTATTATTATTAATAATAATAAATTAAACAAATTGTCAATATCTGTGTGTTTGAAATATGGAATACACCCAGTAATGTGTGTAAAATATGATAGAAAATCATCTGTGCAACATACATGCTTTTCCTAAATGTCCCCTCAGCCTGTCTGCATGTCCCAGCAGCTCTGGGGCGATGGAGAAATCGGCCACAGGAGGCGGGTCTGAGTAGCAGTTTAGCCAAAGATATGAATTTATGACATAAAATTTAGCCAATCAGCCTCCTCAAATCTAATCCAAAAAGAGCAATTATTTCATCGCCCCAAGCGAGCCACTGCTAGTAGGTCTGGCGGCATTTTAACTACAGAGAACTTTGATGGAGAAACTACAGGTAAAAGAGCTGGGCCCAGATGAACCTGACCTCACAATCAGACAGTAGGCTAGTGAAAAAGGGAAGCAGTGTATGCGAGGTTTCTCTGATAGCTGGTACACCATAAAGGCTAGCTGGATGCAGTCATGCTTTATTTTGCTTTCCGTGCTTGCTTTTTTTAAACAGCAGGGACAGATCCAGCACGGGAGTGCGAGATATGAAGCACCTGTCTGAGAAAGTAAGGAAACATGAGAACACCAGGACACACATGGATAATTCTGTCAAGCTAACGTTGGCCATATTAGACTGAGTGAACATCGCTACGCAGCTGGACAGCGGCCACAGGACTGCGGTGAGGAAACACAATGAGGAGGTGGATAAAAACAAAATAATCAATTGTGTGTATGTGTTTTGAAGGTATCAATTGATGGGGGGCTTTTAAGTCAGCCTTTGAAGGGCATGACGAGACTGACTTCTCGGACAACCCTGACATTTTCAGGGGATTCGTGGATTTTGTTAACTTACCATTTTTAAAAGTACGTCAAAGACTGTACAAAACAAACTGTTGGACTGCATGCTGTCAGTGCTAAAGGACTACATTCTGGAGGAAGTAAAGAGCGCTGATTTTATCGCCATTCAAGCAGACGAGACGACTGACATTTCCATACCACCATAACCAGGTCTTAAGCAGATGTACTCAGACTTTGACTGGTAGTGTTCATTTGTTCATGTTCAGCCCCAGTGTTTTTTGTGCTATGTGCATAGTTGACATTTTAAAACAAATCTTAAATTATTCCATGTGAGACATCAATTGATATTTACAAGGTTGTTTATGTTATTCTTTTGGGTATTTCCTTCTGTTAACTATTTTGTATTGTTATCAGGGATTCCACAATTAATTTTTTAATGGAATTCAATTTAGTTCACTTGTGAGAGTTTTGAAACAGAAGTTTGATGGAGAACTTTACTCCCATGCTTATATCCATTCAAGTGTCTGAATAGCAACTTAACACCACTAATTGCAATTTCATGTTTACTTATCCTGATCTTTACCTCCCTATTGGTTTCCCCAACAAAACAATGTCCATAGTGGCATCTAAAGAAATTTTCTATTACATGTTTTACATTATACTGAATTCGCCTGTGTGGGTAACCAAAATAAGATTCACTGATGTGTTTGTCAAGGTGTTACTTACTGCTTTATTTTAATGTTGTAATAAAATAATTCTTAAATATTTAACTGCAAAGTATTAATTCCTTTTTGATACCTTCACTTTTTTGCATTAAATCATAGAGAGATGTTTGCTTAAATTGATTGGATGTTTCACAGCCCTACCTAGAAAATGTTCCACCAGCCACCACTAATGTTAGCAAAAATTAGCAGGTATCTGTGTCTGCGCTCACCATACATGGCATGTTAGCTAATTAGCCAGCTAATGAATTAGCCTTGGGTTAAACTTTGAACAAGACTCCCAGCTGTGCTAACGATGCTAACTTAACGGGAGTGTATGTTAGTCAGTTATTAAACCGGCATGCACCGAAGTCAAAACGTAATAGAGAAGTGTTAGAATTTAGGG
>CM050860.1:28327381-28437381 GCA_027580175.1 Siniperca scherzeri
CTGATGACCCCTCAGCCAGTGGTGAAACTTGTTGTTTTAACTCCCACATGAAACAAACTTCAAGGACTGCCTTTTCTTAATGAGGCTGTATTTATTAAGGAAACTTAAGAAGGCAAAATCCCCGTGCCAAGTTCTTGTTAATGTTTACGGAGGAAAACATTAACTGGAAACATCACAAACTGGCATGGGTTGTGCATGGCACAGGACAGGAGGGCTCTGCAACAGGTGATTAAAACCGCTCAGAAGATCAATGGTACCAATCTACAGAACATCAGTGATATCGGAGAGGTGTGCATGGGCCGTGGAGTTCTGCACTCTGTATTTTTCCTATAGATTTGATCAAGAAAAGAATGATTAATGAATAAAAAAAATAAAAAAAAGGAATGGGGAAAATCCACTACTTAAAGTGAGAAGCAAAATTATAATGTACTGAGAGAGTGAGACAAAATTTGGTCTTTTTAATACACTGCATGTTGTACAATCATTACTATGTTTCGCATATAAGTATTCATGAGGTAAGACTAACAACACATTCTTATTTTCTCTTCATCTGCCAACAAAATCAAGTTTAGCTCACTGCTCCAATATGCTTGGATAGCTTGGGTTATAACACCTTACCTACGCACAGCTGCTCAGGTTTGAAATTCTCCCCAACAGTGTGAAACAAGACAGCATCATTCAGAGTCATAGTTGCTGTTACTTGAGTATTTTATTCATTAAATAAATAAAGCTTACTAACCTTACATGGCCTCCCCCTTAACCTGACGTGGCTTACACCTCTAGGATGGAAGAGTTGGACCCACAAGTCAAATGTTGGACTCCAACTAGAATTTAGCACAATGTATAATAATGACTATTCTGACCAGAGGTTTCACTCTCTCCACAGTTATCTCCCCAGCTTCAGTATAGACAGTTAGGGAATTCTCTACTAAATCATATCTAACAACTATCTTGTCCGATAGGGGTCCCTGGGCCAAAAATCTTATCAAATGGGTAGTCCAAGGCTTGTTACATATCAATTTGGGGGTCCTTGACATGAAAAGGTTTGAGAACCAATTGTCTATGGTTCAAATGTCAACTAAAGGACTGAAGAATAAACATCACACTATAATTGCAATATTTAATAAGCAGCACCCAATTATATATCATAAATATGAATAATAAACATATTAATTTAAATTGCCAAAATCAAAGTGTATCTGAAGTGCTTATTCTGTTCTGCTTATTAAATGTACAAAATGATCCTATTCCCTTAGCAAGTGTCCAAAAGTCCCACTCATAAGGGTCATTTTTTAAACTCTTTATTGGTAAAACATCCACAATGGGTACAAGATTAGTGACACAGGCAGGGGAGGTATGGCATTTCTGTAATATAGAGCCTTAAATCATGACCAATAAAGCTGCTGTTAAAAACAATAGCAACAAGGAACAATAACAGGGTATTCTGATTAATAACATCATCAAGCACATCATGTTTAATTAGGAAAGTAGTTTAAAAATAGGCACATAAAGGGCAACAAAGTACTGCATAGTGCAGTTAGAAACTGAGTAGGTGCAATCAGCTAATAATTAGCTGATCAGCTTCAGTAATCAATACACACATTTTAAACCAACCATTAAATCATACCAATAACTAACAGCAGTCAACGTCAGACAATACATACTTTCATACTTTAGCAGTTACCTTGTTTCTGTAATGGTGACAGAACGTTAAAAAAATATACATATTACCAGTTTGAATTAAACTAAAGATCCCAGCGCTCTCCGCCAAACTCCCTTTAAGAAATATGACATTAACAATTCCTTATGTGTCCGTAAAAAACACATAACTCTAGAAACACAAGATAGAGGGCGTCATACGTTGATAGTCTTCTTGTCAAGTCGGCATCAGAATGATCCATAAAGATAAACTGTATTTCCGTACATTTTGGATTTTGTCGGCTCAACTCACTACCAGCCTCCGTTGGTTAGCTGCACTATTTTAGTCGGAGAACACAGTGGGAATGACAGGCGAACTGTTTCAAAAACTATTATTTCTCACTAAAATAAGCGCTGGTTGGTGGATCAGGATAAGTTTTTTCGGCCATTAACAGTATTTGAGGAGTTTTCAGCCGTCAACGCTAACAGCAGATTAGGGCTGATTAAAATACATTTCTAGAAAATAAAGACATGACAGTAATGTACATAACTTGCTAACATACAATATACTGCATGTACCTTGTGTTTAGAGTGCATAGAGAAATTAAGACTCACCTGTAAAAGAGCATGAATACTTCTAGTAGTGCACATCAGGAACTGTATGACTTCAGGCTAGTGGTGCAGTTCAGCCTCTTGTGGCCGAAATGGGTATTACAAAACCAAACACTTTCAGGGCTTTCAGAGATGAAAACCAAAAATTCTGCCTGTTTTACAGATGAAATACAGTGGTGTGAAAAAGTGTTTGCCCCCTTCCTGATTTCTTATTTTTTTGCATGTTTGTCAAACTTAAATGTTTCAGATCATCAAACAAATTTAAATATTAATCAAAGATAACACAAGTAAACACAAAATGCAGTTTTTACATGAAGGTTGTTATTATTAAGGGAAAACAAAATCCAAACCTACATGACCCTGTGTGAAAAAGTAATTGCCCCACTTGTTAAAACATAACTTAACTGTGGTTTATCACACCTGAGATCTCTAGCCACACCCAGGCCTGATTACTGCCACACCTGTTCTCAATCAAGAAATCACTTAAATAGGACCTGCCTGACAAAATGAAGTAGATGGAATAATAATAATAATAATAATAATAATAATTATTATTATTATTATTTATATATATAGTAAAAAAGGAAAGTGAAACAGTATTGATTGAATTTGAAGAAGACAATATGCCAAAGAAGGTGTTCCTGGGTTTTTTGAGTTAGCCAGTGAGTTTATGTTCCAAAACCATTTAGATGTTTTAACTGTCAAAGATGTGTCGTAGAAAAGGTTTCAGTCGTAGTCATCTGGACCCTGTTTTCAGAATCAAGACGTTTCGGCTCCCATCCGGAAGTCAGTTGAGAATGACTTCCGGATGGGAGTCGAAACATCTTGATTCTGAGGGGGATCATGAATATGGAATGTATGGAGCAGGAGTACAGCCAAAGTGCTGTAATTGTGGTGGAGCTCATAATGTGGCCTATGAAGGTTGTGAGATTATGAAACGGGAGAATGAAATGCAGAAGACAAAAGTAGAAAGAAAGATTACCTATGCTGAAGCAGCAAGTATGGTAAATGGGAAGAACAAAGGTAGTAACAGTCAAGGGACAATCAGGAACCAAGAACAGGAAAAAATATCAAATGACAGGGTGTACGGGGATAAATCAGAATCAGAAATACTTTATTGATCCCAGAGGGGAAACTCTTTTGCTACAGCAGCTCACTATCACGTCAGTGCACACAGGAATAGAAGTACTAAGCAAAAAATATAATACACTATAATACAGGTCAGAAAATAAATTAAGTACCAAGTGTGTATAAGTATAAAATAAAATAAGTGTGAAGTACAAAGTGGGTTTACCGGTTGATGATAATAATACGGTATAAGGTAATAGTGCATGAACTGTTAAGTTAAATGTAGCTTATTAGGATTATAATGAGACGGAGGATATTGCACAGCAGTAAAAATATCAATATCAATAAACAGGGAATAGAAAAAGAGACCTGATTACATTAATTGCAGGCGTTATTAATAGTACTGTGGATGTTAAATCCAAAAATGATAAAATTCAGCTAGTAGTTAAAGCAGCAGTAAATCACCTTGGATTAATAAGACTGACGTGGGAAGAGGTGAGGGAAAACCTTGCCATTCAGTCAAGTCAGGATGTACCATGGATTGGTTAATCTTAATTATGGTAATCCTCCTACAATGGAATACCAGGAGTTTACTGCCTAATAGTCAGGAATTCAAACACTTCATTAAAACACTGGTAGTGAATCCAGACATAATCTGTATTCAAGAAACTTGGCTGAAACCAAACCTAGATTTTATAATTTATGGATATTCAGGGATAAGGAAAGATAGAGATCTTGGAAAAGGCAGGGCTTGTGCTACATTTATCAAGCAAGGAATTCCATGTAGACAACTGGGTGTGGGAGATAATCAGGAATGTGTAATGGTGGAAATATGCAAAAGTTTGGATCTGAATAACTTATTGACAATACAAGGTCAAGACAAAAATAAAGTGGTATGGTGCGCAGACTTTACTGCTCACAGTACAGTGTGGGGAGGCTATCATACTGACTCAAATGGAAGGGTAATTGAAGAGTTGATGGAGGATAGGAATTTAGTATGTATGAATGATGGTAGAGGTACGAGAATAAATGTAAATACGGGGAAAGAATCAGCAATAGATCTTACCTTAGTATCTAACTCGCTAGCTGGTATTAGTAACTGGGAGATTTGGACAAGTGATACAATAGGTAGTGATCATTACCCAGTTGTTTGTTCAACTGGAGAAAGAGGGGAAAAAAGACCAGGTGATGGAAGTCCAAAATGGATATTTGAGAAGGCGGATTGGGACAAGTTCCAGATATTGAATGAGGAGGCGATAATGAGGATGGGGGTATCTGAAGATGTCGATGAATTGAATAATCAGTTTACATCAGCAATTATAATAGCAGCAGAGAGTTCTATTCCAAAAAATAAAAATAGGGAAAAAGAGAAAATTGGTACCATGGTGGACAGAGGAATGTCAGCAGGCAGTGAGGGATAGGAATAAAGCATTCAGATTAGTCAAAAGAACCCATAATATGCAACATTTAATCCAGTACAAGAAGGCACAGGCTACAGTGAGAAGAACAGTACGACAGGCTAAGAGGACTAGCTGGAGGACTTTTTGTGATGGGATAGGTAGAACAACTCCAGTGGGCGAAGTATGGGGAATGATAAAGAGGATGGGAGGAGATAGAAGGGAATGGGAATACCCGGTTATAGTAACAGAGGAAGGCACAGCAGTGTCAAATAGGGAAAAAGCAGAGAGTATGGTCAAAGCATTTGCAAAGATACATAGTTCAGAAAACCTATCAGACGAAGAAAGAAGAAGAAGCAGAAGAAGAAGAGAGGGGAAAATAAGTCATTATCCAGGGATATTAGAAAGGAAGGAGGAAGTAGATTGTATAATAGATGAACCATTTACAATGGAAGAAATGAAGAGAGCAATAAAAATGTCAAGATCGTCATCACCGGGGAAAGATAAAGTATGCTATGTGATGTTCAAAAATTTAGAAGGAAAGTGCGCTTTTGAAATTGATGCATCTGTATAATAGAGTCTGGGAAGAGGGAAGATTGCCAGAAACATGGAAAGAAGCAGTTGTAATTCCAATAAGGAAACCTGGCAAGGATCCATCAAAACTCATCAGCTATAGACCAATAGCATGAACTTCTAATGTATGCAAAATAACGGAAAGAATGATAACAGAAAGGTTATCATATGAGCTTGAGAAGAAGGGAAAGATAGCAAATTATCAGAGTGGGTTTAGGAAAGGTAGGAGTACCATGGATGCAGTTGTTAGACTAGAAAATGAAATAAGGAAAGCCCAGGAAAAAAAGAGGCAGTAATTGCAATGTTTTTGGATATAGAAAAAGCTTACAATATGATGTGGAAGGAGGGAGTTCTAATTAAGTTACACAAGTTGGGGATTGTAGGGAGAGTTTTCAATTGGATAAAAGATTTTTTGTGTGAAAGGAATATCCAAGTAAGAATAGGATCAGAACTGTCAAATCAGTATACTGTAGAAAATGGTACACCTCAAGGTAGTGTAGTAAGCCCACTACTATTCATAATAATGATTAATGATATCTTTTTAAAGATTCCAGCTGATATAGGTAGGTCACTTTTTGCAGACGATGAGGCTCTGTGGAAGAGGGGGAAAAATATGGATTATGTAGTTGGGAAAGTGCAAGGAGCTGTAGATAAAGTGGTGGAGTAGGGGAAAGAATGGGGATGTAGATTCTCAGTGGAAAAAACCCAAAGTGTTTTCTTTACTAATAAAAGAATAGATGAAAGATTGAAAATAAGGATGTATGGGAAAGAAATAGAGAGAGCAGCAACATTCAACTTCCTGGGGGTGCTTTTTGATTCCTGTTTAACATGGGCAGATCATATTAGAAGAATAGTGGAAAAAAGGAAAAAAGTAATAAATGTAATGAGATGCTTGACTGGTAGAGAATGGGGGGCAAGTTACCAAGCACTGAAAAGAATGTATGTGTCCCTGATAAGATCTACGGTGGACTATGGCAGTATAGTGTATACATCAGCAGCTAGATCCCATTTAAAACAATTGGATGTGATTCAGGCTCAGGTGTTGAGTGTGTAGTGGAGCTTTTAAGACATCGCCTGTCTCAGCTATCCAGGTAGCGGTAGGAGAGATGCCACTGGAACTAAGGAGAAGGCATATAATAGCAAATTACTGTGTTAACTTGCAGGGGCATAATGACTCGCACCCCACAAAAGAAGTGCTGAAGGAATGCTGGAGGAAAGAGAGAAGTAAAAAGGACAACTTTGGTCATATAGGGAATAAAACAGCAAAAGAGCTTGGGGCATCTGATATGAACATCAGCTCTTCAATAGTACATCCAGTCATAGCCCCATGGAAGATGAGATGTCCGGAGGTAGATTGGTATCTATTAGAGATTAAAAGGAAATAAGAAAGTGCTGATCTGGTTGGGGTGTTTAATGATTATATTACTGAAGTATATAAAAACTATACTCAAATATATACAGATGGCACTAAGAACCCTGAAACAGGGGTAACAGGAATGGGTGTGGTGGTTCCAGCAAGAGGAATTGAAATCAATAGAAGAACATCTAATAATTTAGCCACTCCAAAGTCTTCATTTTGTTCTTCTTCGTCTTTCAGCCTCACTAGAATGCTGTATCAAATTCACATCTGAATCCATATAAGTTTCGGCTATTATGCAACAGATGTTGAATAAACATTCGCAAACAGTTTGCTCAACTTATCTCCACTAGGCCACTCCAAAGTCTTCATTTTGTTCTTCTTCAGCCATTCAGAGACCCCACAACAACATCCAAAGAACTGCAGGCCTCACTTGCCTCAGTTAAGGTCAGTGTTCATGACTCCACCATAAGAAAGAGACTGGCCAAAAATGGCCTGCATGGCAGAGTTCCAAGACGAAAACCACTGCTGAGCAAAAAGAACATTAAGGCTTGTCTCATTTTTGCCAGAAAACATCTTGATAATCCCCAAGACTTTTGGGAAAAGACTCTGTGGACTGACGAGACAAAAGTTGAACTTTTTGGAAGGTGTGTGTCCCATTACATCTGGCGTAAAAGTAACACCGCATTTCAGAAAAAGAACATCATACCAACAGTAAAATATGGTGGTGGTAGTGTGATGGTCTGGGGCTGTTTTGCTGCTTCAGGACCTGGAAGACTTGCTGTGATAAATGGAACCATGAATTTTGCTGTCTACCAAAAACTCCTGAAGGAGAATGTCCAGCCATCTGTTCGTGACCTCAAACTGAAGTGAACTTGGGTTCTGCAGCAGGACAATGATCCAAAACACACCAGCAAGAACAAAATGAAGACTTTGGAGTGGCCTAGTCAAAGTCCTGACCTGAATCCTATTGAGATGCTGTGGCATGACCTTAAAAAGGCAGTTCATGCTCGAAAACCCTCCAATGTGGCTGAATTATAACAATTCTGCAAAGATGAGTGGGCCAAAATTCCTCCACAGCGCTGTAAAAGACTCATTGCAAGTTATCGCAAACGCTTGTTTGCAGTTGTTGCTGCTAAGGGTGGCCCAACCAGTTATTAGGTTTAAGGGGCAATCACTTTTTCACCCAGGGCCATGTAGGTATGGATTTTGTTTTCCCTTAATAATAACAACCTTGATTTAAAAACTGCATTTTGTGTTTACTTGTGTTATCTTTGACTAATATTTAAATTTGTTTGATGATCTGAAACATTTATGTTTGACAAACATGGAAAAATATAAGAAATCAGGAAGGGGGCAAACACTTTTTCACACCACTGTACTTTTTTAAAGGAACTTAGAAAAATTATCCTAGGGGAAAAAAATGTACGTGTTCTTAAGTCATAAAGGAGGAGAGAAAACAGGAGAGAAAACTATTTTGATCACTTAAAGAATGGATCACCAGAAAAAAATTTAATTCTCGCTTGCCTTTCAGGGTTTCCATATTTTTGGAAAGAGAGGTAACTAGTTCTTATCTTAATTATAAAATTACTGGTTTAATTAAATGTATTATATGTTAAAATATTACCACGATTATCTAATAAATGTACAATAGACCAGATACCTTTTTCCATCCATTCTTTGTTAAATAAAAAAGTTTTGACTATTTATTATAAGGATCGCTAATAATTCAGCCACAATAATAAATAATAAAGGTGAGCTTGGGCAATACCTCGTTTTACTTCACTTTGACATTCCAAATGGCAGAGAAACTGAACTATTAATATCATCATATAACAATTCAATTATTTTATCTTTATAAACTTTTCCCCAAAACAAAAATTTTCCAGTCTTTTTATGATAAATGGATTCAACCATGCCAAAGTCCGATAACTAAATAACTCCATCATATTCAATCAAATGCCTCGAATCTAATAAATCTAATACCAATCTTAAATTGTTATGTATAGACCTGTCTCTAAAAAAATCTGATTGGGTGTCACTTATAATCTGCTTTTTCACTATACAAGTTACAGGGACATCTTTTCATTTGTTGTCAGCAAGTAAGAATTAGAGAAAGATGATAAAATAAGTAACAATAACAATTTCTGGAGCATGACAAAATGTGATAGCCTAAACAATTTAACGTCCATCTTACCACTTCAGTCTGCTCCTCAAACACTGAAACCAAAACAAACCAAGCACCCACCAGCAACAATGAAGATTGGACCACTAATCATGTTCAGGGATGTTGTGAACATGGTTCACCATCACATCTGGATCTCTACAACCCCATCATTGAGTCTATACTCACCTCCTCCATCACCATCTGGTACACTGCTACTACTGCCAAGGACAAGGGCAGACTGCAGCATATCATTCACTCTGCAGAGAAGCTGCAATCTACTTTCCTTTCAGGACCTGTATGCCTCCAGGAACTTGAAGCAAGCAGGAAAGATTGTGACTGACCCCACCCACCCTGGACACAAACTGTTTCAGACACTCCCCTCCGGCAGGGGGCTGCAGTCTCACGCCACAAGTGTGCAGCTCATCAACAAGGCCCGGGACCCCCACATATTCATATTGTACATATTCTTTATTATTTTCTTATAAAATTCATATCTTATTGTCAATTTTATATTCATGATTCCTGCAGTACTTGCTTTATCTTTCTTTATATTTCTGCTACCGGTTTGTTTATTGTTTTGCACCAAAAGCAAAGTCCTTGTATGTGTAAATCTACTTGGCAAAAAAGCTGATTCTGATTAGAGTGGAAGCTGAAGTATAGGTAGTTAATAATGACTGGCCTCCACAGCTGCAGGTCCTCCCTCTCTCTAACCCGTTGCAGCAGTATCCAAAGTTTTCTGTAGACCTGTTTCAGAACAGAAACAAAATGTTAAAAAAGAAAATGTAATTATAACAGCAGCCAACCTAAACAAAACTACCAAAAGCCCTGCCATTCAATTTACCTGTACAAAACTAACAATGCTCAGTTTTTGATGATATTCCGATTATGTGTTAATTCATTTATGTTAATTATTGAGATCATAGTCATAGTGTTGAGTTGTACCAGACTACATCATACTGAGGTGTTTCTAATAATTTGCCCTCTTACATGCCGTAAATGCAGTGGATTTCTTTGTGAAGCACAGATGGTGGTTGAGGAGCCAGTGGAGAGAAGGCCTCTTGCTCTGGGTCTACAAGCATTGCAACACTGGGGGCCTTTCTCAAACCACCCCCTACATCCTCTCTCTACCCACTTCCACTCCATTTGCACGTCCACATGGAGGGCCCTCCACATGAAGTGCCATCCCAAACCAATTAGCGGGGAGTGGAAGTGGGTTATAAAACCCTCCAACAGCAAGTCTGCACCAATGCTGACTAACTCAACACCGTATTGTGTCCGTCATGGAAGACAAATGTACAAATGTAAGTTCTGTGCAACTACCCGTACAAACGTAAACTGCTCAAACTAAGATAGACATTTCATATTTTCATACAGATGTTAACAACTTAAAGATTACATTGTATTTGGGATGAAATTGTAAAGTGCTGTATTTACAGGGACTGTTGCGAAAACCAAACAGCTTGAAAAACGAGAAGATGTAAAAAAAAAAAGCCTCCTCTCATCTTCCAACAGCTGGTGGATCATGGCAACAGTTTTCGCTTTCAGAAAACTGAATTTTTTTTTCTCTAATAGTTAAAATTTTATTATTATAGAAACTCGTGAAGTCATTACTACTAAAGGGCTATAGGAATACATGGTTCAACAGAGCTATGACTCTCTGTCAGCCTCAGAATCAGAATCAGAAACACCTGAAGCCTGGCTACAGTACTGAAAAGAAACCTGGGGTTGTTTTTATTTTCCTCTATTAATGATTAGTAAGCTGCTCTGGCATTACGGAGGGCCTTCCTGTACGTTTTAAGTCTTGCCAAACTAAACGAGATTCTTCCAGGTTGTTGGAATACCATTTCGTGACGTTTGCTTTAATTTGCAGGTTTGGGGGTTATACCATGGAGCTAACCTTCTTTGTTTTATTATCTTCTTTTTTAGAGGAGCGATAGAATCGAGTGTCATTCACAGTGAGCCTACAGCACTATCAACTAGATGGTCAATTTGGGAGGGGCTGCGATTTGCATAGGAGACCTGTGTTATATTGAGACATAACATTGAATTAAATGCAAATGGGATCGCTTCCTTGAATTTAGCCACAGCAATATCAGATGGACATCTAGAGTAGGACTTTTTACCTAATGGCGTGTAGTCCAGTAATAGCAGTTCAAAAGTTATTAAATAATGGTCCAATAAAGAAGGATTCTGTGGAAAGACTATTAAATTTCAATGCCGTATACCAGAATTGATTGGCGACTGCTTTCTCAAGGATCTTAGAAAGAAAGGGAAGGTTAGATATACAGTGGCGTGCAAAAGTGTTTACCCCCTTCCTGATTTCTTATTTTTTTGCATGTTTGTCACACTTAAATGTTTCAGATCATCAAACAAATTTAAATATTAGTCAAAGATAACACAAATAAACACAAAACAGTTTTTAAATGAAGGTTGTTATTATTAAGGGAAAACAAAATCCAAACCTACATGGCCCTGGGTGAATTGCCCCCTAAACCTAATAACTGGTTGGGCCACCCTTAGCAGCCCTTAACAACTGCAAACAAGCGTTTGCACTGTGGAGGAATTTTGGCCCACTCATCTTTGCAGAATTGTTATAATTCAGTCACATTGGAGGTCTTTAAGCATGAACTGCCTTTTTAAGGTCATGCCACAGCATCTCAATAGGATTTAGGTCAGGACTTTGACTAGGCCACTCCAAAGCCTTCCTAGACCCTCCGTAAACAACCTGGAAGAATCCCGTTCAGTCTGGCAAGATAGTCTTGAAACATACGGGATTCTTCCAGGTTGTTGGAACCCCATTTCCTTTCAAGTTTTCGTGATGTTTGCTTTAATTTGCAGGTTTGGGGGTTATACCATGGAGCTAACCTTCTTTGTTTTATTATCTTCTTTTTTAGAGGAGCGATAGAATAGTGTCGTTCGCAGTGAGCCTGCAGCGCTATCAACTAGATGGTCAATTTGGGAGGGGCTGCGATTTGCGTATTGTTATATTGTTATATTTGTTATTGTTATTTGTTTATATCTGTTATATTGAGACATAACATTGAATTAAATACAGATGGGATCGCTTCCTTGAATCTAGCCACAGCAATATCAGATAGACATCTAAAGTAAGAATTTTTGCCTAATGGCATGTAGTCCAGCAATAGCAGTTCAAAAGTTATTAAATAATGGTCCGATTCTGTGGAAAGACTATTAAATGTTCAATTTCAATTCCATGTACCAGAACAAGGTCGAGGGTGTGGTTAAAACAGTGAGTGGCTTCATGTACACTCTGACAAAAGCCAATCGAATCTAATAATGAGATAAACGCAGTACTAAGGCTATCATTTTCAATGTCCACATGAATATTGAAATCACCTACAATAATTACTTTATCTGTTTTAAGGACTAAACTCTGAGAATTCAGATAAAAATTCAGAATAAGGACCAGGAGCGCGGTACAATATAACAAATAGAATTGGCTGTTGTGTTTTCCAGGTCAGGTGTGAAAGACTAAGAACAAGGCTTTCGAATGAGTTATAATTCAGTTTAGGTTTAGGGTTGATTAATAGGCTTGAGTCGAAGATGGCTGCAACTCCACCTCCTCGGCCGGTGCCTCGAGGAATATAAGTATTAATATGACTGGGTGGAGTGGATTCATTTAGGCTAACATATTCTTCATGACCCAGCCAGGTTTCAGTAAGACAAAATAAGTCAATATGATACTCGTTCATGATAATAATTCATTCACTAGTACAGCTTTAGATGACAGAGATCTGATGTTTAAGAGTCCACATTTAATTCTCCTATTTTGTTGTGCTATTTCAGCATTTTTGTTTAGGTTTTTATGTACAGCTCCTCTTCTGTTAACTTTTGGTTTTATTAATTTAAGTGGTTTGGGGGGGGCAGACACCGTCACTAAGGAGTTTTGGGTGCGTAACTGCTCTGGAAACACAAAGAAGCGTGTAGGACTGCATCTCCATCTAAACTTTTCTGTACAAGTATATAGTTTACTTTTGAATAGTTTATCACAATGTAATTGTTTTATATTTATATTTAAATAAATATGAGCCTACTTTTGAGAATTGTGTCTTGTACTAAAGAGTTTTGTGTGAAGCCAGCTTGTTTTCTCCTGTTGTATGATGACTCTTGTTTAGCCTTCTCCCAGTAGCTTACAGACTGTAGTTCCGTCAGCTCATGTGAGGGACTCCTGCCACCTGCTGATGTAGCTAGTAATTGCACCTCAATTTACAGATTCCTTTTTACAGATCTGATGCGGTATGAATTGGACAAAATTCCATAAATAAATAGGAGGGAAGTCACAATTGTCACATGACACTGCTAGTTTTACTTCCTGTCTTTGTTTGCTTTTCCCGCCAGTTTTGATTGTTTGCCCTGTCCTAATTAGTTTCACCTGTGTCTAGTTATCCTGCCTTCACGTGTGTATATAGTCTCTGTGATTCATTTGTTCTTTGTCAGTTTATCGCAGTTGCTTGTTGGCTGGACTACCCATCTACTAGTAAACCTGCAAGTAAGCCATAATAAATCATTGATTGCACCTGTCAGCTTTTGGGTCCTTTCCTTGTTTCCTGCATGTTGACATACATGATAGAACAAACTGACCAGACATGGACCAAGCAGATGGTGATTTGAACTTGAAGTCAGAGAGGCAGCTCTGTCTATGGCAAGGGAGAGAATTTCCGCTAAGCCTTGGTTAAGGAACTTGATACCCGTTGGGACTATAGATTTCCTTGACACCCGTGATATTCAGCCTGTTTCTCGGCCTGCTAGCCCCCGGCCTGTGCGCCAGTCGGTTAGGCTCGGGTTTGTAAGCATGCAGCCTGCAGGTCCTGAGCCGGCTCCAACCCTAAATCCATACCTGGGCACCAGCCTAGTCCGGGGAGGCCCTCGTAGTATCAGCCACTTTTCCGGTCTTCATGGCAGTCAACAACCTCTCCTTGGGTCGCCTTGCCACCATGTCCGGTCCAAGCCTACTCCAGTCAGCTCCTGGCCCAGCTGCCCAGCATCCCAGAGGCCGTCATCTGGCTGACTCCTGCTCTTGGTCTGCTGCTCATATTTAAAAGAGGGGGATGCTCAAAACAGGAGTGAAAAAGGTTAGTTAGGAAGTGTTCAGTTTCTGCTGTTAGCGGCACCCGCCACATATGGCGATGATGTTTTGACCTATAGGTCTTGGAAAAACTGATGTATGGCCACTGCATGTATACTGTTAAAACAGCAAGATTCTTGAGGAATTTTGGAGGTTCTTACCATGTTTGTGCTACTCTTGTGTCTAAACATCCTTTCCGGGATCGCACAGGCCAAGGATATGTAAGTAAATTGTTAAAAGCATGCTCTTCACGCTGAATGGCTATACTTCTATTGGCATATTGCTTAATATGGTGTCTGTAAGACTAAAGTCATTTTTTGTGAAGTTCCTTGTACTATCTTTCATAGGATTCTTGGTTGGGAATGCTTAAAAATAAGTTTAAAAAAAGGAGCAAAACCCACTTGTCAGTCCTGAGGTACAGTACAGAGAAAAGCATGGCAAAAGGAGGCTGTTGGTGTCTTCAGCAGAAGGGAACACATCACAGGCACAACACCAGCAAAGGAAGCCATGAGTGTTTATTCCACAAGCAAGTCAGCAGCTTATTCTCTTCACAAATGGAAATTAAATTAACGAAATTAAGCCCATTGTTCTTTTTGCCTGATTGTCACAAGCAGTAGCTCGCAGGATGGCGTTGTTACTGTTGTCCATCCAAACCTTACAGTTTACTTTGTCTGATTTTCTTTCTTGTTCATCCAGATGGCTGCTTGCAAGGATGCTGCAATTCAAGGCCACAGCTCTGCAACCTCTACTATCAAGGTATAAACCACCCTAAAGCCTGCTGCACACTACAAGCCTTTGCCTCAAGACAAACAACTCTTGCAATCTAAGTTTAATAAAGTCCTGTAGTGTGCAGCAGTCATAAGCAGAAGCTTGCAGGATGTAATTGTTCCTGTTGACCAGAGTTAACTTAATTGGATTTAGATAGGTGCTGTAGAGACCGGAGCTACAAACCAGAGGCCCACACCTTGCTTGGGCAATGTTAAGAATTTATCTGATAAAAGAAAAGAGAATCAAGGTCTGTGTGCTACACCTGCATTCACTTTACATTATAACAACCTTTGGTATGTCTGGTGGAGGGGTTCTAATTTAATGATTCAATTTTTATGTGTTCTGTCTTACTAGACAGCTGCTGGCAAGGATGGAGATTCTCTTGGCCATGGTGATATCTCAATTGCCAATGTAAGTTTTCAAATGATGCATATTCACTTTTTTAAACAACCTACTCTTTCCTCAATATGAAGTATAATATCATAAAATTTACAGGGAATTGAAGACTGCTATAGTGTACAGATGCATGTCGTAATACTGAAAGGAGTACAAAAAGGCCCATGCAAACATGGACATCCTGAAGGAGAAAATTAAGACATTCGCTGAGGGAGTCGGCTTCATTCAAAGCCAGTCCACAAGTGATATTCTTCAGGGGTTTCCAGCATACCATCAAGTTTAAACCCTGCATGGAGTTAATGTACAAAAGTTTCACTTTTATTTGGTTAGTCTTCCAGACAAATTTGTAATAATAATGATGATGATGATAATAATGATGATAATGATAATGATGATAATAATAATAATAATAATAATCTTAGCATTTCTCTGAAATTGCTCACATCTATAAAGTTGATGTGGACACGAGGTTGCTGGAAGGCTTTGAAAAAGCAGCAGACAAAATTGTTGCAGAGGCCAGAAGGAGCCTGGGTAAGGAGATTCTACTCGAGTACCAGAGGGCACTCGGCTAGGAATGTGAGGAGACACACAAAGGTATTAACTTTATTTGAAGTTCTTCAAATAAGTTTGCAATAATTGCTATAAAAACTAGGTTTTCTTTTTAATTTTTCCTTTAGGACTCAGCCAGTGCTGCAATACTCCTGCTCCCCTGCCTCTTGAATGCAAAATCCAGACAGGCTCTATCTAATTGACAAGGTTAGAGCACCACCAGTTATTCATAGTTAAGGCTCTTGTATGCCTTGCTGTATTGTTTTAATGGAACTCTGGAGTGTATTACTCCTTTTTGGTGTGTTAATTTGGATAGGTGAATATAGAAATACATTGGTCCCACTCCCATCATGCCTACTGGAAATTGTGTAGTTTTTCTTTTGCTTATGACAGTCTTGCAAAGAACTTATTTCTCATTTCCTTTTTATTGCATATAATTGGGTGAAAAATTACTTACTGCCAAAAAAGCTGCTGGTAAACCTGATCAGGTAACTTCCAAATCAGATGTGCTGACTAATTCTTATGAGCTGAGATTTGAGCTTTTGATATTCAGTGCACATCTGGGATAGATGGGGCATCCTCATTATCAGAATGAACCACACCAAAGAAGTAATACACTCCAGAGTTCCATTAAACAAAACACGACAGGCATGCAAGAGCTCATAATATGCAAAACTGTTGTAAGCAAAGGAGAATCCCACAATTTCCAATAGGCATGATGGTACTAACGTATTTCTGTTGACCCTCCAAGCGAGGCAGGTGGATGCCCCCCTCGTGTCCTGGATTGTGGACTACCTGACTGGCAGACCACAGCACGTGCGCCTGCAGCACTGTGTGTCCGACAGCGTGGTCAGCAACACTGGGGCCCCTTGGGACTGTCCTCTCTCCCTTCCTTTTCACCATCTACACCACGGACTTCAGCTACCACACAGTCCTGCCACCTTCAGAAGTTTTCTGATGACTCTGCTGTGGTGGGATGTATCAGCGGTGGTGATGAGTCTGAGTACAGGGCTGTGGTGGGGAACTTTGCCTCATGGTGTGAGCAGAACCATCTGCAGCTCAATGCGACAAAGTCTAAGGAGCTGGTTGTGGATCTACGAAGGGCCAAGGCACCAGTGACCCCGGTTTCCATCCAGGGGGTCAGTGTGGACATGGTAGAGGATTACATGTACCTGGGAGTACACATGGACAATAAACTGGACTGGGCTAAGAACACTCAAGCTGTTTACGGGAAAATTCCCTATTTATTGATATTACTCATACCTCTATTACTGCTGTGCAATATCCTCCATCTCATTATATTCTTTATAAGCTACACTTGACAGTTCATGCACTATTACCTTATACCATATTATCATCAATCGGTAAACCCACTTTGTAATTCACACTTATTTTATACTTGTACCTACTTGGTACTTAATTTATTTTCTGACCTGTATTATATGTTTTGCTAGTACTTCTATTCCTGTGTGCACTGACATAAAAGTGAGCTGCTGTAACAAGAGTTTCCCCTCGGGGATCAATAAAGTATTTCTGATTCTGAAATACTTGACCAATGAACGACAGACATCTGCAAGCATTTGGCTTTAGGTATACAATGTGTGGTCTGTTTTGATTTTTGAGCAAATCAAAACAAGTTTAAAAAAAAAAAAAGAAAAAAAAAGAGAGAAGTAATGTATCAAATCTTATGGTGGGTTGGAGTGCCCACATTTTCCTGTATCAAAAGGGAAAATGAACAAAGGGTAGACACATCTAATAGCATTATGTGAAAAGTGATCAAACCTTACGCTTACCAGCACTTTACAACTTAACTGCAAAATGTTATTGTTTAGAACTTGTTATCTAATTAATGCCTAATTAACCTACACAAGATTAATATACAATAGAAACAGCATTTAAGCTGCCACTGCAGACAGTTAAAGCACAAGGAGTGCTTAAACACCACATTGTAAATATCATATATTCATGTCAGATACTGTACTAGATGTGTGCTTTTCATAGGTAGCAAAGGCTGTGCTGCTGGTGAGCGGGGACCCCTTCAGTGCTGGAGGTGAAATCTCTCTTCACATAGATGGAGTTGACCTTGCGAAGCCAGATGACATCTCAGTGGGAGTTGGTGCCCCTACTGGGTATCTATTTCATCTTTGGAGTTAGATATGCAGAGAATACAAGGAAGAATCTAATTTTATAATAAAGTCAAATGATAAAGTTCTAATAGGGGTCATTAAAATGGCAAATTTCTTGCTCTAAATGACTTATACCGATAATGATGCAGACATTTTGTCAGCTACCTGTGATTATTTTTGAGACATTATATTGTCAGAGTACATGCAAATATTTTTATGTACACAAAGGAAAAAATTACATTCTGGTTATTTCAACAATGTATTTGGCTCTTACAGACGTTTATTGTATCTATTCCTATGTAGTTTGTATTTATTGAGTTTCCTATTTATTTTTGAAAATAATAAATGCTCAACCCTCATTCAATATGGTTGAACTTTTCAAAAGTCTGATATGTAAATAAAATCTTGCTTAAAGACAGCTGCTGTTTCATCATTTATTATAAAATGTTTTCATTACTACAGCAGACCTTCTGTTGGGAGTTAGCAGTGATATCGCCCTTTTGCATTTTCACAAATAGAATAAAGGTTTCACAAATCGCAGTGCCTGTAATTTAGTGAGTCAGTCTTTTTTCGGTAGTTTCACATTACACTTCATAATTTTACATCATTTCTAATTGTGTTTGTGCAGATTTCACAAACTCAACCTGACATTGAGTCCACCATTTCTTAAAGTCTGTGTAAAGGAAATTTTTAAAATTTGTTTCTAAACACATTATAAATGTTAGAAATATATTGCTTAAAACATGGTAGACTTTGTTCCTATTATGTTGGATTAACAAAGATCTATAACAAACATTCTCTTCCACAACATTATTTGATTTGATGCTGATATGCTGAGAATGTTGTTACTTCACTATGAAGGTGAGAAATTCGAAATAATACACTTTGTAACAAGTCTTTTTTGTTGCCTGTGGTTTTCTTTGTCAACAGAGCATCAACCAAGACACCGCAGGACATGGTGAAGTACTTGGTGTATGAGGAGTGCCTGCTTGAGCTTTTTAAAATCTGCCCCACCTGCTCAAGAGTCTGCAAGGTAGCCACGTTTGTAAAAGGAACATTCCTTTCTGTGACTCAGAAGTGCCTCCACCAGAGTTGCTCATACACCAGAGAGTGGAAGAGTCAAGCACATTACAGGTGCTCAATGCATGTGAGAAAAAAGCCTGCTAAGGTTAGGTAACTTTGGTGCCTGGTGCGTGTTGCAGGTGAAGAGGAAGGACTTAACTGCTGCACCTGTAACGAAAACCACGGTCGTGTGCGGCGCTCATTTTAGACAGGAGGATTATGTTCCGGTGATATGATGGTCAGGACGGGATAACAAAGCCAGGACCGTGTGAGACTGACAGCTGCTGCGGTTACGTCAGCACGCACAGCTGCTTAAACATGTCCTCGGCACCGTCAGCAGGGGGCTCGTAACGTTACTCCCACCGACAGAAAACGTGAGCTGTGCACCGTAAATCTTGTTTTCTAACACTAACTTCCAGATTATTCAGCATAATGATTTCAATAATGAGGAGCGCTGTGTGGAAAGTATTTAATGTTTAAGGCTTGTAAAAAACACCACCTGATAAGGCATAATGGCTAATGTTAGCTAGCATTAGCATCCTATTATGAGAAGGCATAATCGGTAACCTCAGTTTCCTAACATTAGAAACCCCCCCATCGTCAGCCTTTGCAATCCGGAGTTAAGGAGGGGCAGTCTTATTTCGACTTGCCGAATATGACTCCTGAAATATGTTCTCTAAATTATTCTGAGTGGATTAATTTACACTTAAGAAATTGTTAGTAAAATGCTATTTCATCATCAGGGCAGCATGTTTAATGTAGGCCTACAGTAAATACGTTCATGTCGGGTGCAGTCCTTTTTCGGCACAACAGGTGTTTTTTGACCCTCTCCACTTCCACTCTGTCACGCAGTGTACTACTCTGTAGTCACACTCAGAGCTGAATAAAGCACACTTCATCAAGGTGTAGGTGTTCAGGACGAACTTCCCTTTCTCTGGCGGAAACAGGAACTGTCATAATTTTTAGTAACCATGGTTTCGTATTAGCATCTTTCGGAAGCAGCAACTTAAAAAAAAAAGAGTAGAATTTGTACAACCATAGGCTACATGGCAAGTTATACATCATCAGTAGTAGGCTCTTTAGAAAACGGAGCACACAATATAAATAGAAATATAACCTAATAAGAGAAAATAAAATAAAATACCTATGGGGTCTAATAATTTTAAGGCATCAATAATGTTCAGTGTGATCTGCAGTGCAGTGGTAGTTCTCTTATGAGAAAACACCATTAAGGGTTGTGTCTTAATACATGGAAAGGTTGAGGGGACGGGAGGGGAGAGGGAAGCCCAATGCAAATACCACCTAGAATTTTAAAATAAATGGATGGTAAATGGACTGTACTTATATAGCACTTTAACTACATATCACATTCACACACTGATGGCAGGTGCCAGCTTTTCATCAGTTGAAAGAAACTAATCATTCACTCATAATTTGGAGTTCAGCGTCAGAGGAGGGAAACGAGAAAGCACAAAACTACGGGAGAGAGAAGATGTCGAGTTAGTAACATGCAGTAATGGGATAAAAATGCATTGCTACAACATTTGAAAACATGTGAGATGTTTTACACAAGCACAGCTGTAGATGTTTAAGGTTAAGCTAATTTGAACTGCTTTATATATTGTTGGATAGTTTAATCTACAGCAATGCATCATATTCTACAAGATCATCATATGTTTGCACTATTTGAGAATTTATGTATGTTATTTTAGAGAAATTGTGTAGGCTATATCAAGATATATATTGTAAATCGCAGCATAGCCCAGCCCTACTTGAACCTAATAAACTGAAACTAAGTATTTATTGTATTTGAATATTCTGTCCCGTCAATGGCTAATGGCACTTTTTAGCCACAGGGTGGCAGCATAACACTTCACACAACACAAGAAAAATTTGGTTTTACAAATGTTCTATATGGTGTCTTTACATATGGGTTTATTCACATATGCACAACTTGTGAACTGCATAATCTGCCTTTTCTACAGGCTTCTCTTGGCAGCCCTGCATTTCAACCATAATGGCAGCTGAGAGGTTGCTGTGATGGTGAGGTGTGTTATATTATATAAACATTTTTTATCTCTCCCCAGCATATGCATCGGCCCTCATGGATTCTCTGACAGAGGGCTACTCCAGGTCACCAAAGACTCAAGCAAAGCCGATTCAAGAGCTTGGGGGAGCTTCACAAAGAGTGGACTGAGGCTGGATTCAGTGCATCAAGAGCCACCACGCACAGACATGTCCAGGTAATGGGCTACAAGTGTCACATTCCTAGTGTCAAGCCACTCCTGAACCAGAGACAACATCAGAAGTGTCTTACCTGGGCTAAGGAGAAAAAGAACTGGACCGGTGCTCAGTGTTAAGAAGTCCTCTTTTCAGATGAAAGTAACTTTTACATTTCATTTGGAAATCAAGGTCCCAGAATCTGGAGGAAGAGTGGAGAGGCACAGAATCCAAGTTGCTTGAAGTCCAGTGTGAAGTTTCCACAGTCAGTGATGATTTGGGGTGCCATTTCATCTGCTTAGTGAAAGGGCAGTGCTTTTTACAGCCGATTTAAATCTGAAACATAACCTCCTCTGGAGCACGTTAGGTGTGCAGCATAAGTTACCATGGCGATCTAGCAGGTTAAAAGAGAGTCACCTTTGTGACATTGAAAACTCTGGCTTTAGACTCAACATACCTCGCTAACCCATTAATCTCGCTTTGTAGTACACACCTCAGGTTAGAGCAATTTTGATGAAATCTGGTAAACAATTAGGATTTTGTTAAGTTTTAATGTTTTTTTGTTGCTTTGTTTTTAAAAGTTTTCTCAACATTGCAAGATAGCATTTTGAACATTTTCACTGTTTACTTATGCTTATTGTTTTGAAAAATGGTCTGTGTGTATTTTGATGTAGAGCCAGATGCTAATTAAAACATTTTCTATTAATAAAATATTGAGGATTGTTTGTTTGAAGTATGTTCTCTGAGTCCTTTCTATTTTTAAATGGGTCAATTGGTATTTTTTCTTTTGATCATATGCATTTGGTACAACCACATACATATTTTAAAAAGTTCCACTCTTGTGTTTTGGTGGTGGGGTTAATGTTTGTATTGAATGTGCCTTGTCTACTTCAATTCATAAATAAGTTATATTATTATTTATATAGGATATGTTTGTAATTAGTCTTGCTGCTGCATCATGCAGGCCAAACCATTAATGCAGTATCTGTTCAATATATATATATTATTTTAAAATGTTATACAGTATGACACTTTGTGATTGTGTTTAATTGTATTGATTGTCACCCAAATGAGGCTATATAAAGCTTTGTAAATACCCCTTCTTCTGGACACAACACGAGGGTGACATAAAAATGCCTTAGGCCCAGCAGACAACCTGGCTGTAAGATGGCAGCTCCCGTATGCAGGATATTTTGACTTCATTTTTGTACAATGGGAGGAAGTTGAGACACGTCGTCCATCTTTATATACAGTCTATGGTCTAAATGGTAACCTTGGATTTGTGAAACTCTCACGAGATTTGTACGTGTTGTTTCTTCATTGTGCGCTTTCCTAAACCTAACCATGTAGTTTGCCTAACCCTAAATCTAGTTTCTACATCATTTCCCTACACATTGATTCACTGGGGTCTCCAACCTGCAAATTAGATTTATTAAATGAATATGTCAAGTATAAGTATATATTATATTATTTCTTAAACTCATTTCATACAAGGTAGGTTGAGTGGGGAATTGTTTTCTCTTGCAATGATTGTATGAAGGGTTTCCCCATAGACTGTATAAAATAAGGTTTCCCTCAGAAACTGATGAAGTGGTAGCACCCAATTTTAAAATGTTATACAGTATGACACTTTGTGATTGTGTTTAATTGTATTGATTGTCACCCAAATGAGGCTATATAAAGCTTTGTAAATACCCTTCTTCTGGACACAACACGAGGGTGACATAAAAATGCCTTAGGCCCAGCAGACAACCTGGCTGTAAGATGGCAGCTCCCGTATGCAGGATATTTTGACTTCATTTTTGTACAATGGGAGGAAGTTGAGACACGTCGTCCATCTTTATATACAGTCTATGGTCTAAATGGTAACCTTGGATTTGTGAAACTCTCACGAGATTTGTACGTGTTGTTTCTTCATTGTGCGCTTTCCTAAACCTAACCATGTAGTTTGCCTAACCCTAAATCTAGTTTCTACATCATTTCCCTACACATTGATTCACTGGGGTCTCCAACCTGCAAATTAGATTTATTAAATGAATATGTCAAGTATAAGTATATATTATATTATTTCTTAAACTCATTTCATACAAGGTAGGTTGAGTGGGGAATTGTTTTCTCTCTTGCAATGATTGTATGAAGGGTTTCCCCCATAGACTGTATAAAATAAGGTTTCCCCTCAGAAACTGATGAAGTGGTAGCACCCAATTTTAAATGTCCAAAGATGATCAAAATGGCCGTGTTAACATGGTATTTTAAGTAATATAACTAACGTTAGCTAGGTTGTGAGTTAGCAAACTGTCCCTACAGTTGCTGCTGCGAAGTTAACAGCCAGAGAGAACGAGACGGTTTCTCAGAGCCAGCAAACCAGCTCCAAACATTGATAACTCCCAACTATACTGCAACTATAGCAAACATCACAACAGCAGCATATCTTGGCAAACTAGAAAGTAAGCTGAATGTTCGTGGGCAAGTCATTTAACATTACCTGACACACAAATCATGGCTGGAACGGCTGGAATAGTGTGTGGCCCAGATATAAAATTACCTGGATCTTCCGCATCATGGGGCCCACAGAGCAAGCGCACTAGAGATTCCGCCGTCCTAGCCAGCCAACTTCCGGTTTAGCCCTCCGCTAACTTGAATGGGAATAAAATGATTTAATTGTGCGGCTCTTCTAGACTTTCCACATGTTATCAGACCAAATGGGTCAAATTCATTTCGTGGGACGCTCAAAAAATGTATCCATCGCTTTACAGCCGCTTCTTTCACAATCTAAGTCTATGGAGAAAAGTATTTCTGGGCCCCTGTGCATCACATGACAGACCCAGGAGTTATAATTCCACAGTTTGGCCACTATGCCAAATTGGCTTCAAAGCCCGGCGCAGCACTACCAACGATGTAAACAGAAGATTCGCCAAAAAACAGTGTTTCCCTCAACCAAATAGATGTATTTGTGAGTCAGAGTAAATTAATTTCTGCTTTTCAACCTGTAATAGTTCTACATTTGACCCATAGAATGGGTAACATTACATAGGCCTGCCTGAAAGATAAATTAATTTCGGATATAGTCTTTAAATATTGGTAGGTGAACCTAGCACTGTTCTTTAAGGGACTAAATAATAAATGTTATGTTAAAACAAAAATACATGGTACTCAAAATTAGGAAAATTCAAGCAAGTTCACCTTTGTATCACCAGGTGTATGAAAAACATATGAAATTGAAGTAACTTTGGATATATGTATTGCAAGGTAAGCTTTTACCATTGCAGTAATTCACTTAATTTGCATTAACAGAATGTAATAGCATTGTTTTTCGTATCGTTTCTCAGACATCATCATCTCTTAATATTGATCCTCAAATCACAAAATACTTGCAAATCACAGTGTACAATATATAAAATACCAGAATACTTGTCTTTTACAAAAGTCCAATTCATTCAGGTGACATTTTTTACTTTTTCATCTCGATAGCAACACGAAATACTACACTATCTTTAGATAAATAGTAGTTTGAGATAGCAACAATGGCAAAAATACACACAAACTAAATTACATCATATGATAAACAAGGCATGTGGATAGATTTTCTTTATGTTGGACTTTATTTTGTAGCGTATGAACACAGATAATTAAGATAGAAATGTGGCTCACTCACTGTCATTCTTTCCTGTAGTGGTAGATCATCCATTATTTTCTGCCTAAGTTACAAATCACCCCTATGAAGCTCAGGATATACACTACTTTACCAATTTCAGATATTATAAATGTATGTATCGGGCCAGCTGAATTAGTTCAAATGACGAATGAGCTAACCAGTTTAAACAGATATTAATTGTTAAACTCAACACCTCAAAAGGAGCCCTGTTAAGTAAACTGCAGCCGCTGTGTAAAGCAATTGACATACAGTTAAGTGAAGATATAGACAGTGAAAACTGAGAAAAATGGTAGTAGTTTTTCATCATATCCTAAATTTATAACAGTGGTAAAATCAGACGAACAGCACCTCAAGCTGGAGACATGTCTCCTCTAATTTAAACATTTGGTTTCTTGCATAGTTCTTGTGTTTACTTAGCCATTGACCTAGATGTTACTATGCTTCATATGTCAGTATTTCATTTGAATGCCATATAAAGCATAGTAACATCTAAAATATCTATGGTGTGGTTTGCAGCTGCAGGGGATATCAGGTGCCACAGGTAGAGGGGTGTTTCATTGTCCAAAGAAATTCATCTGTATTATCACTGTCCAGTGCGAGCCGCTTGTCTCTGCTGGAACTCCTCCAGCTCCTGCTTGTACCAATCAGGGGCTTCAGGGCCATTCTTCCCCGTTGGCTTGTGATCGTAACCATAAGCAACCGTTAGCTCCTCATCTTTCTGCACAGCCCTCAAGGTTCGGATACACTTGATAGGCCCAAAACAAGGGTGGACAAACCTTCACAAACCAAAAATAAAAGACATTCAGACAAGAAACACAACCATAATAATTTCACCATGCTTTCCTTATGAGAAATGTTAAGATGTTAGACAATAATTCACTATTAACATATATAATTTATTTTCCTTTTTTAAAAGTACTTTTGGGGCATATTATGCCCGTATTAGAGATTTGACAGGGTAGAGATGACAAGAAATGAGGGAAGAGAGAAATGGGGATTGACATGCAACAAAGGTCCCCAGCCAGCCTTGAACCAGTGATGTTGAGGTTCATGGCTGGCTCCTTAAATCCTAAGGCTACCCCATATATCGATTTTCTGTGGAATCATATAATGGCAAAATTATCATATTGTGGTATAATTTTTACAAATTTCTATTATCTAAATTATTTCCGGCAAATTGTCATATAAAATTGCCTAAATTAGTTATTAATGTTGCCATATCATAATATATAGCTCTATCAGAAAACTATATTATTAATAATAATTATTAATTTCTTTCATATAAGACTTGTTTCCCTGTGACGATAGAAGCTCATACTAGCAGCCACTTAGCTGCTAACATATCAGTGAGTTACTGGATAAAGAAATTGTGGGGGATTGAACTGAGGCATATTGTGGGGGATTAAACTGTTTACTTACTGTCTTTTTTTTGCTGCTATGGGAAGGAAACTGACCAAATGTTTTAATTAGATTTTTTCCAGTTAAATTATATTTCACTGGTTAGTGTTTGCTAGGAACTTCATGTTTGCAATTATTGTGAGGCCAATTATAAAGTAACATGTTTTCACTTAAAGGGAACCTTTATTTTAAAAATCACTATTAAACACATCTCCAAGAAAAACATCAGTCAAGTCAATCCAAGCCAGTTTTATTTATATAGCCCAAAATCACTGATTCTATTTGTGGGGTTGTCACTGCACTCTGACCAACTGGTGCGTTATCCTAGATGTATATATACATAAAAAAAAGAGAGGATCGCACTCAAAAATATGTCATACATATAAATTATAGTTATTATTATAATAAAGTTTACTTAATCATCTGTCTGATAATACACAAAACGTTTTCGGCCATTCAGCCTTCATGAGTGTGTACAAATGCAGATTAGCATGGTGGTTTTGTAATGTTCTTAATAAATATTATTTAAAATTTCTAATTGACTGATATGAAAATATGAGTTTTAATGCTTAGCAACGATGGACTTTGAGGTTATATACGATACCAGTCTGAGTGGAATCGCGATGATTGTATTCATCGGTTGACTCGGTGTAGTTGCATTCTGGGCGAGGTCGCTGTGATTAGTGATTGCATTCACCTGTTAACTCACCTGACCTGTTTAGGATCATATCCCTGCATTTGTACACACTGATGAAGGACGGCTGGATGAAAACGTTTTGTGTATTATCAGACAGATGATTAAGTAAACCTTATTGAATGGCAAATTTCTGAGTGCGACCCTCTCTTCGTTTTATATAAACCAAAATCACAAATTTGCCTCAAAGGGCTTGCAGTGCCAGGTTAAAGAAATTCAACCTGTAGTGACGGCTCTAAGAAGGTAAGCAGTATTTTCTGTCAATTATACTTGCATTGTTATGACAGAGCTGACTGACTTGTTTCAATGTCAGAAAAATACAATTTCTCTTTCTCATCTGCCATTCATTTATCTCTTTCGTTGAGAAATACAAGCAAACTTTTATATCTAACATCACTTTTTGTTGTGGGTATGATTTTGTTTGCCACAAATACACTTCCATAAAAAGTCAACTGGACCAGTAAATTTAAATGTAACATTTTGCATTCATCCTGGTGCACCTCTTGGTAAAGTTCAGTTTGCACACCTGAATCAGGAGCTGAGTTCCATCTACATCTTAGTTCAGTTACTCTAGGTTTAAGTTGGTTTGGTTTACTTATCTTTAGTTGAATGTAAATATAATATAAAAAAGTCCTTTAAAGTAAAATTTGAACATCTACAATTCTGCTGAGGAAGATTGTGATTCAAATGTAAACTCCAGAACAGCTACTTCATGAACCTTGTGCAGAGATTGTTCTGTCAATTACTGTTTTTAAGCTCAAGAATGAACTTTCAATCTTTGTTATGTGGATGATACCCAATTAGATCTATCTATCGATCCAGATGAAACTAACCACTTAGCTAAACTTCAAGCATGCCTTAAGGACCTGGATGATCTGCAATTTTCTGATATTAAACTCTGACAAAACTGAAGTTATTGTAACATCTTCGAGACATGTTATCTAAATATATAGTTACTCTAAATGGTATTGCCCTGGCCTCCAGCACCACTGTAAGGAACCTCTGAGTTGTCTTTTGATCCAGAAATGTCCTTTACCTTTCACATAAAATAAACTTCAAGGACTGCTTTTTTTTCACCTACGTAACATTGCAAAAATCAGGCACAGCCTGTCTCAAAATGATGCAGAAATCTAGTCCATGCATTTGTTACTTCTAGGCTGGCCCAGTAAGTCCCTTAAGTTTTGTGCTTTCTCGTCTCTCTCCTCTCTCCTTCTGTCACTTCCAGCAGGTATTTCTTCCTCCGAAGCTGTAGAGTCTGGATCTATGATTGCGGCCCTCCTACTGCTCCCATGTTCCTGCTCAACACCCACTATTATTATTATTATTATTATTATTACTATATTAATAATTATTATTACTATTAATAATAATTATTATTATTACATTATTTATTTTAAAATTCTGTGGAATTTTGTGCTATTGTTCTCACACACACACACACAAAAGGAAGTATTTCCTTGCCACTGTCGTCAAGTGCTTGCTCATGGTGGGAATTGTTGGGTCTCTGTAAATAAATTATAAAGAGTACGGTCTAGAGCTTCTCTATGGGAAAGTGCAATGAGAACTGTTATGAATTGGCGCTTATTCTTATTTTGAAAATATATAACTGTCTTCTCTCTGTCCTCTGCTCCTGTCAGTTTGTACTCACGGGTCATATTTGCAGTTGGGGGTGAAGGAGTGGTTTGCCTTGTGACCCAGAGAGGCACAGTATCTCTCTGTCTGGTCAAATGGGTGAGGGACGTCAATCACCGTATCCTCGTCCAATGAGATTGTGTTGCCATTCAGTGCCCAGTCTCTGCTGTCCACCTGAGGAGTCAGATGGTTTAATTAGCAAAAGTACTGCAAAAATGACTTAAGAAAACTAAGGATCGCAAAAATGTAAAATTTTCTCATTTATCCAATACTTTTAGCAAAATATTTCAACCACTTAAACATTATATTAAGCTAATAATGTTAACCGTTTAGCCATTACTTTCAGCTATCTATTTTAACCACAATTACTGTTGCCATTTGAACAGTTAGCTTAAAGTACTAGTTTATCCATTACTTTAAGCTAACTGTTTCACCTGTTTGTCCATTACTTAAAACTAACTATTTTAACTGTTTAACCATTATTTTAAATCGCTATTACTTTTAGCTATTTCAAAATTGTATCTATTACTTTTAGCTAACTACTTCAACTTCTCTGCTCTGCTCCTCTGCTTTATTTGCACTCTAAACATGTCAGATATTCAAATTGTAAGTTCTATTTTTTCAAATTAGTTTAGCTACTCCACAATCTGGGGTAGTACCCCTGTTTGGGAATCAAGCTCTTAATTATCTCTTTATTTACTTGTGCTCTGTGCGTCATACCTCAGAATGTGTGATGCGTACTCCATTATAAAAAGCCATCACAGTGTCAGTCTCAGCATCTGTCTTGGCAAACAGGCCCTGTCCTGCTCCTCTGATCATAGAGTCTGCCACAAACACCCTGACACACAAAAACAATATGGTGACAATATGAAGAACAGTCTTGAAGTGACTCTGCCCCAGTATCATTCTAATTCTAATAGTAAATTCTAGGAGAGATGTAATTTATCAGGCTAGCAGTCTGTGCAGTACAAAAGGTCTTTACACACCGGGGTTGTTGTTTTCATGCGATTAATTTGTACGTCAGTATATTCTTTTGAACTTTTGTTTTTGTCATGAGTACTTTAACACAGAACACAAATATTGACGCGGCGAAAAACCGATGTTGCCATATATGGAAAAACCGTGCTCTCATTTGTGAAAGTAAACCTTTATTTTGTATTGTGACATATGTCAATAGTTTTTCCCCTGTGGGAGTTCCAGTCACAGCAGAACTGATAGAAACTGTGTTTCTATTCCTCCATAATTATTTTCAGTCTAGCACTGGGTATGCATGTCAGAATTGTTGAACAATCCACCTCTGCTAACAGGTTATGGGCCCAGAGTTACCCAGAGATAGTTATATGATTTGGCACAGAGAGAAACGTCAGTCTGTCTGGTGAGGGTTAGCATAGCATGCTAACTACGTTAGCACTATGAGTAGATGGGTTGTCAAGTACTGTTGGTCTCGGCTAGTTTTTGACAGAGATGAAAAGAACTATGAACTGTGGGAGACAAAATTTTTGGGCCATCTTTGATTGCAAGGGCTAAATGACACCATTTTATATTAGCCTACCAACAATGAAGGAGAGCCGGCAGAAGATGGGGATAAAAATGCCAAGACATATGCAGAGCTAGTCCAATTTCTGGATGACAAAAGTTTGTCGCTGATAATGGAAGAAGTGATAGACAATGGGCGGAAAGCGCAAAAGATTCTGAGAGACTATTATGCTGGCAAAGGTAAGCCACGTGTAATTAGCTTGTGTACAGAACTGACTTAACTGCAAAAGTCGAGCAGCGAGAGTGTGACTGAATACATTATACGTGCAGACACAGCCATTACAGCATTGAGAAATGCTGGTAAGACATTGAGTGATGGACTGCCAGAATCATTCAAACCTTTTGCTATTCATGTCACGCAAAATGAGAAGGCAATGCTTTTTGCTGAATTCAAAACTAAACTACGGAGCTATGAGGACACTGAGAAAATGCATGCCATAGCATCCGATGACAACGTCAATGCAGCTGAGTGCGATACCCGCTTTGGTGGGTGCAAGTGACTGGGGAGCCGAGAGTGCGGACATAGCATGATTCAGATGTGGCCTGAAAGGACACAACATGAAGTCAGTGAAAAAGCACCACATATCGAGACGCAACCTGCACCCGGAAACAGCGGTGGGAGGACCCACGAAAAAGTTTCCGAGGAGGTGAGCAGTAGGGAGTATGCATTCCAGATGAGTGACGGGGCCAGGGTGTGATGTCAAGGTTACAGGTCTGATGATGGATACAACTTTGGGGCAACTTTGCATAGTCACAGATCATCACAGATGTAGCAAAGTTCAAGAAGGTCAATGACAGTTTCCAGCCCAAGACAGTGCGTGGGGTTGGCTGATGGCACAAGGTGCAACAAAGTCGCAAAGCGGAAGACGCGGAAATCTGGCCTCATACCCACAGGACATTTTCTGTAAAAGCAGCTACTGAAAACGGAACGTCCATAATCTTAAGAAGAAACCAAGTTATTTAAGTGAATATGTATCTGGCGAGGAGAGTGATGATCAGGATCACTGATTAACATAGATTATTGGGGCGGCTGTGGCTTAGTGGTAGAGCGGGTCGTCCACCAATCGGAAGGTCTGCGATTTGTTCCTGGCTTCCCCCAGCCCACAACGAAGTGTCCTTGGGCAAGACACTGAACCCCAAATTGCTCGTGTCTTTGATGTGTGAGTGTCTGTGAATTAAAAATTTGTTAGTTTCTTTGGACTGATGAGCATCTGCCATCAGTGTGTGAATGTGATATGTAGTGTGAAGCGCTTTCAGTAGTCGGAAATACTAGAAAGGCGCTATACAAGTACAGTCCATTTGCCATTATTGTTACAGATTAATGTGTACCCCTATATGTACCCCTAACATTTAGGGAAGCTGTACCCTCATCTAACTCGAAGGAATGGGTAAATGCGATGGATGAAGAGATGCAATGGCTGAGAGAAAATGACACATTTACCCTAACCAGCTAGTCACTCAGTCAATAATGAATGGATGAATTAAAAAAAATATCTGAATACAATTTTTTTTAATGAGTGTCAGTAAACAACTCACTAACAGAGGAAGTGTAGGGTTCTTCCCCCTAGGGAGCTGTCACCTCAAGATGGGTGGAATCGTGTGCCAAGAGGCTGGGATCAGCCTGTGCACCAACAAGGGAAAGCCAAGTCTAAACCACGGCTCCCTTCTTTTTACAACCAGTCAGATAACTGCACATTTCTATTATAAAACCCTGTGTAATGTTAAGAAGAGCACTCTTTTCTAGGACGTTGGCTTGCTGACTGTGGTTTACTGAATAGAGAAGATCCTTGTACAAGATGCTTTTGATCCTCCAATGCTTTAATAAACGACAAATTGAGAAATAGACTTTCTTTGGACTGTTCTTCCACAAATAAACGAACGCGGTGACAATACCAAATCAACTTCAGAATGAAAGCAGACCACCACAGTGTGTCACTCTAGCTGCATTTCAACCGCAGGAACTTTCCCCAGGGACTAGGAACCTTTGGAGGTACTCCAAATAGAGTGCATTTCCACCGCAGGGACCAGGGTCTAAATTAAATACTGGGGACATTTTTTACCCCACAAAAGGTCCCTGCTCTGGGGTAGTACTTTTCAGAAGTACCAGGACTTTCGGGGTGGGGCTTGCTGTGCTGGTTTGACCGTCTGGATCGATGTGTTGCTGGGTCACAGGCCAGCCTTGTCTGGCACAGCGGCTCAGCTACTGCGCTGTTGAAGCTGTGGTGGATGACACACTATGACCAGTTGGCTGAAGGTAAATCACATGCCATATGACATGCCACATGCTGCTTGTTAAATGTTATAACTGCTAACTGTTGTCATGCTATTGCTACCCTAACCAAAAGCTAAAGTTAGCTACATGCTAACGCCAACCGCTAACATTAATGGTGTAGAATCATGGTGTTCCTTAAGACAAGGCTTGGCTAAACTGATCATACAAAATGATATCTTGTTAATGTCGTTGCAATGAGACAATGTTTATTTTTTTCACTGTGTTTTTCAGATGACGGCTAAAGCGAACTGCAGGCTGCAGACCAGTCTGTTTACTCCTGCGACCACCAGCAGCCCTTGTCCCATGCCTCCTGCTGAAGCACACAAACGCTGTATTTTGCACACTTATATTTCTGCAGATTAATAAATAGTTATGGAACTAAATGTGTGTATAGTGGCTGTTCTTGTATCTGAAAATAAGTATATACAGCTATATATGTAAAAAGACATGTAATGCTTATGCTTCTATCGTAGAAAAGGTTTCAGTCGTAGTCATCTGGACACTGTTTTCAGAATCAAGACGTTTCGGCTCCCATCCGGAAGTCATTCTCAATTGTGAAAAATATAAAAATAAAAATAAACTTATGCTTCTGTTACCATATTCTAATATTTACAATGCTCTGAGGAAGTAGTGGCTCTCAATTTCACCATTATACACCGGTAGGCTCAGTATTTAAAACAGGTGAGAGTGCATAGGTTAAAATAAGCAAAGGTCCTTATGCTGAATTGCAGGTGATGTGTTTAATAAGCTAAATCAATAGAGTTATGCAGCTGTGTGATGAGTGAAACCTAGTGGGTGTAATTTGCTAAATCTTCCCTGGTCTTTAGACTGCGGTGGAAAGTAGGTCATAAAAAAGTTTGGGAAAGAAGATTAGCGCAATATCCACTTAGCGTTGTGTCAGAGAGTTGGTCTTTGGGCCCCTCTCGGGATAGGTGGTTTGCATTTCTTGATTTGTGGTAAAGGAATTGAGAGGGGTACTGTATGGCATATTGCACGATTAGCTCTGCTAACACGCCTAGTTATAGCCCACTACCAAAGCTGACCTGGTCAGTGGGGTTGGTGTTCCTCTCTGCCGGGTGTAGTACGGGAGCATCACAAGGTGTATTGCTGGGATCGTCCGGCTTGTAAACGCATCCGTGCATTCTCTCTTGTATACAATGAACACATAAAACACATTGTCCACTATCAAAACTGGCCTTGTCGGTTTGAATAGCGTGGGGGTTGCTGTGTCCAAGCAATGTAGCAACAGTTAGCCGCTGATGCTGCAAACATAAGGCACAGCGTGTGAGTGCACTTTATGATCTTATTGGGGATGTCAGTGTGACAAGCCAAGAGGGACCTCCCAGGATGGGCTACAGTGTAAAAATGCATGTGGAGGATGGACATACTGTGTGCTCTGTTTAGGAGTTGAGCATGCACTGACACCTAGGGATAACCCATCTTCATGCATGAGTCAGCAAGACAAAGAGAGGCCTATTGCCATTGGTTTGGTAAATGGCCACCCACCCCTGCCCAAGGACCGCAGTCAGCCAAGTGCACCAGGACTGTGGCTCCAGCAGTGCAGTGTGTGGCATGCAAGGGTGCCTCCCCACCATCCATTATTATAAAAAACTCAAGGGGGGTGAGCGAATTGTATCACATGGGCCTCATGCAACAACTAGTAAGCCTCCTGCTCCTGGGCCCCCTGCCATAGAATCATTTGGGTTGCAGGTAGATGATAGGGGCTGCCCCTCTTCCTCTGAGTCAGAGAGGGAGGTTGATGTTCTCAACCTGGAGCCCTCAGAGAAGAATGATGTGTTCCGTATAGGGCAGCAGTCACCTCTCCTTCAAGAGATTGTTAGTAGGGCGGCTGCAGCTTTGAATATTGAACTGCCATCTGATCAGGGGTCCATCACTTCCCGCTTTGATAATGAGGCTGGATGTTGGTTCATGCACTTCCCGATGCCTCTTCTTCCTGACTTTGAGGAGGTGGTCCATTGGGTGCTGGTCGCAGGTCTGGGCTCCCTAAACGCTTGGCATCAGAGAGGATAGGCTGTGGGCTGTTTCCTCATGTGGACCAGGTTTTGGCAGCCTTGGTGTCTCCATCTAAGTTAGTCCTTGGGAAGAGTAGTTATCCTAGCAAGAACTGCAAAATGATGGACGCCTTGACTAAGAAGCATGGTGCTATGGTGTAGCTGGCTAACACAGGCTCTTGGCTCTTTCCCCTTTTTGCGACAGGTCTCCTCACTTCTCCCTAATCAGAGGACAGGCAGAGGCAGCTGTCAAGGCCATGTCAGCATTTTGGGGAGTTAGGCGCCACCTGTGGCTGTCACAGTCCATGCTGAATTCAGGACAGGGTGTGTCTACTAAGGTTGCCTGTAGAGCCGTCTGCCATATTTGGGCCTGATGCTACTAAGATGCTTCTGCAGGCACAGGAAGCTCCCCGCTGTGCTCACAAAGTGTCAGGTGCTTTAAGGCAGAGGCAGGTATGGTGCTGGCCAAAGCTGCACTAGCCGAAGCAACCACAGCCTACCTGGAGTCTGGGGGATCTGAGGGGCCGGCTGGATCTATCACGGCGGTGCAGGTCTAAACAGGGTAGATGAGGCAGTGGTGGCCCAGCCCTCACCTCAGTCCTGACACGACGTCACCCCGAGCCTGCCTATGCCCTCATGTTTCATGCATCATGGGAAGCCCTGGGGGCACACCCCTGGGTTGTTTCAACAATGACCTAGGGGTATCGGTTACAGTTTATGAGCACCCCTCCTGTGACAAGGTTGGCTGCATTCTCGATCATTGCAAACCTTCAGCACAGAGAGGCTTTGCGCTCGGAGTTAGGCGCCACCTGTGGCTGTCACAGTCCATGCTGAATTCAGCTTTTGGTTAGGGTAGCAATAGCATGACAACAGTTAGCAGTTATAACATTTAACAAGCAGCATGTGGCATGTCATATGGCATGTGATTTACCTTCAGCCAACTGGTCATAGTGTGTCTTCCACCACAGCTTCAACAGCGCAGTAGCTGAGCCGCTGCGCCAGACAAGGCTGGCCTGTGACCCAGCAACACAACGATCCAGACGGTCAAACCAGCACAGCAAGCCCCACCCCGAAAGTCCCAATATTTCCTTATCCCGAAGCGGGACGGAACTCTCAGGCCAGTTTAGGACCTCAGTGGACTAAACAGGTTCCTCAGGCCTCTGAAGTGACCCCAGTTTCTAGGCATGTAGTTGAATGCCAGGGCTGAGTTGGTAACATTGACACAAGAGAGGCAGGGCAGTGGCCGACCTGTTCATGTCCAGAGACAACACACACTGTATACTGTACTTCTTCATGCCCCCCAGGCATCGATGCCTTAGCACACCAATGACCTCAGGAGCTGTTGTACGCTTTCCCCCATTAAGTCTTCTTCCAACCCTGCTGCATAGTGATACACAGCATCTGGTGATGTCACTGGCCAACAAATGTGTAAGGCGTATATTTGTATAGCTTTTCAAATGAGGGTTTTGTTTTGATACACACTGTTTAGAGCACTCTGGTGGTGGGGACATCTCTGTCAAATACCAGGGTCAGGGATCTTGGAGAGTACTTGAGGAGCAGCATCTGCTCGGTTTCCTTAGTCTCTTCGCTGTGTGTCTCACAGGGTCCCCGTACATATGGAATATGCAACTGTGTGGAGAGATAGTCTCGATACAATAGAGAACATTCGGTTACATTGTAACCTTGGTTCTCTGAGTGAAGAGACTATCTCTCCAGGGCATGGCCGTTTGGGAACCATTCCAATCAGCGGTAATCAGTGAATACATGCACACCTGAGCCTTATAAAACCGCGCATGGGCCACATAGTGGTGTGTCTTAAAGAGGTAGCCACGTCAACTGTCCTGATGGGGTCAGTCCCCTGTACATATGGAATATATAACTGTGTAGCGATGGGAATCGAAACCCGGTTCCAAATTGTCCGATCCATCGGAATCGTATGCCTCCGAGCTTATCAATTCCTTTTATCAATGCCGGCATACCAGTTGCGCTACTTTCTCTCCTCTCCTCTGCTCTTTGTGTTTCACCGAGGGCAGGGCTGAGCACACACACAGAGCAGAGCAGAGAACGTGAAGTGAACATTACTTGAGTTGAGGACAACTCGTTACATTACATGTTACATAACGCTGAAATTCAGCTGTGGTGTTCTGTCAGGAGATCCAGTGACTCAAACCAACGGTGAGTAAGAAAAAGTATAAATAATATTTGTTAAGCTATGACTGGAGGAAAAGTCTGGTAGCCGCTAGGCTAACTTATGCAGTGTAAAATGCAAAATACAATTGTTTTGTCTATGAACCTTGACAGTTATGGGATGACTTATCAGATATTTTTGGACAGGGTACACTGCAATCTAGACCGCCCAGAGCAGGATGAGGAGCAGGAGGAGGCAGGGCAAGAGCTATGGAAGTTTCAAATCTGTAGAAACAAATCCACAAATGTGTACCATAATACACAAATTTCTCATTATCCACAAAGCTGTATTTTTCTATTTGTGTTTGAGTAAAGTCATGTCCACAAAAATAAAGTTGCGATTTGCAACTATGCATAACTTACTCTGTAAAAACGTATTTTAATTTCACAGAAAAATACATGTAAAGTGATATATATGCATTTGTGGATCCATTTTTACATGTGAAACGGATTTTGAACATTTGTGGATTGCTTCCTGTCAGCTTGTGGGCCACGTGACATTTGTGACTTCCCTCCCATTTATTTGTAGAATTTTGTCCAATTTGTACCACAGCAGATCTGTAAAAAGGACTCTGTAATCACTCACATTCAGTTAGGACATGATGTAACATAATTTAAAATTTCCATGAAACATTTAGCCTAATAAATCATTCCAATGTTCAAAAGACACAATAATCATATTCTGGGTTATTCAATAATGAATTCACAATCAGAATATCAATAAATACAGATGCAAATAATGAATAAATAAAATAAAGGAATTCTGCCAAAAGGACACAGTACACAGTATAAATACAGAATGCAGCTTGTTATTCATGTGCATGTGTTTGTTAAACAGGTAACAGGCTACAGAGAGACAACACTGCTGCTCTGGCAGTGATAATGGTGTGCCTTTATTAGTATTAGGACAGTGCACTGTTAAAGCCAACTACAGCTGATCCAGCTGTGATCACGCTGTTTTATTTCCTCATTCATTCAGTCCGTATCAAAGCGCTATCAAAGCACATTAGTTAGTGGAGGTGTACTGTCAGAATCTAAATCCTGGTTGGATATTAGTTTGTTACTCAGGAATATCTTTATGCGCTGTCATTTCTTTGAACAGCGGTTTTTGTAGTAAAAAAAAAAGTGACGGTAATTTAAATGTTAAATGCTTTGTAAGCCATGATGACTCTGGTGTGTTTCTACTACATGATTATGGGAATGATTTGACTGAATGATGGATTTTCTCTGAGATATCGCTGACCTTTTCATCCCTCTTTCTCTCCGTCTTCTCAGCAGCACCTTGGCCTCACATATCTCAAGATATGCCTTGTCTCCTTCTCCTAGGAGTATTTGTAATTTTGAGAGGTTATTTAGTTCTTTGAAATCTGAGATTACAGAGTTGAATTTATTAAAGTAACGTTTCTTATTACATTGAATGTTGTACATTGTAGGATGAAGTGCATCTCTGTCTCAACCTCACCTGTTGAACAGTGACGACATATTCTGTTTTCTTTCAGTTGCTATGATTTTGTGTCTTCCTTTTTTGATTGCCAGTTTGTGGTCACTGAGCCTGTACTTGGTTAGGATCTGTCTCTGCTTTCTATCTCTGACAGTAGAGAGTTATTCTGACAATTCATAATCTTTTTTTAGGGCCGGATAACATTCTAATCTACTTCGGCTTTTAGTGTCATCTTTCCAATGTTCCAATTAGGTTTCTTTACGTTGCGTTATAATTTGGTTTACTCTGATTGGTGTTTGGAAAGCAGTGCTGTTGTGACTGGTCAGAGTGTGTCTGAGAGGGGGCAGTTAGTTTGGAAGGCTTTGGAATGGACGGTGTCTAGGGGGCTGGATTTAAGGTCATTAAAACTATTTTTTGAATGTTAATTATCAGTGGGTATCTGACTAATTCTGCTCTACATACATTTGTTGGTGTTTTTCTGTGTACATGTAAAATGTATCTGCAGAATAGCTATGACGATTGAGTGGACCCCATATTTCACTACCATATAGCGCAAAGGGCTAGATGGCACTATCAAATATTTTAAGCCAAATTTTAATTGGAATTTGAAAATTAAATTTTTTTCTCCTAATTACATTTAGAGCCTTTTCTTTTAGTGCATTCACTGCCATGTTGAAACTCCCTGATGCTGTTACGGTTATACCAAGGTAGGTATAACTGATATTATGTTCAATGATATGATTATTAATGGTAAACTGGTATTTGTTCTCCTGGCATCTGGGGCATCTTTGAAAAATCATGGCATTCGTTTTCTTCATATTTACTGCCAGGGCCCAGTTCTGACAGTACTTTTCTACTATGTCCAGCTGTTGCTGTAGGCCTTGTTCAGTAGGAGACAGTAGAACAAGGTCATCAGTGTAAAACAGAGACTTCACCTCTCTATCTAGGAGGGAAAGACCAGGAGCAGCACACTGATCCAACTGTATAGCAAGTTCATAGGGCTTAAGTTGCAGCCCTGATGAACACCTCTTCTCTGGGTGAAGGATTCAGTTTGTTTGTCTCCAATTTGTACAGTACATCTATTTTCCAAATACATTGATTTAACCAGATCATACATTTTGCCCCCTATACCACAATGTAAAAGTCTGTAATAGAGCCCTGCATGCCAAATAGAGTTGAAAGCTTTCTTGAAGTCAATAAAACAAGCGAATATCTTACCATTTTTTGTTGTACATGTTTGTTAATTAAAGTGTGAAGGATTTATACATGGTTGGTGGTGAGGTGTTTTGGGAGGAAGTCAATTAGATTTTTACTCAAGATGGAGTGTTCTTCAAGGAAATCTAGTATTCTTTTATTTAAAATACTACAGAATAGTTTACCTAGAAAATTGCTGAGAAAGATGCCACGGTAGTTACCAGGGTCTGATTTGTCCCCACTCTTATGAATAGGGGAAATGAGCCCTTTGCACCAGATGACAGGAAAACATCCTGACTGTAGTACGATATTGAACGTCAACACTGTACCCTGCATCTCTGGGGTGTTGCATTTGAGCATTTCGTTTTAATGTTGTCTGGACCACAAGCTTTTCTTGGCTGGAGAGACTTTGTCTATGTGGTCAATTCTTCCCAATAAATCAAGGGGGTTTTGATTGTCTTTAATTGTTTCTTCTAATGTTTGGAGTTCTTCTTTTATAATACATTGATCTGAATTTATTAGATTTATTGGTATGTCTTTGTACAGATTTTCAAAATGTGCTCTCCAGATGTCACCATTTGGGATGGGTAGTGCTTGTTGTTGCTTTGTGTTGAAGGTGTTCCACATATCCCAGAATTGATTTTGATTAATGGTGTCTTCAATATTTTCAAGTTTCTTGTGGGTATAATTTAGTTTTTTGTTCCTAATTGTACGTTTATATTTGTTTAAAATGTCATTGTACCTAGTGCATAAGGCTGGGTTGTTTAGTTAGCAATGTTTTTCATTTGCTATTATTTTCAAGTCTTGTCTGATGGTCTTGCATTCTTGATCAAGTCATTTGTTGGCATTTGGCTTTTTAATAGGCTTCCGCTTTTGTTTTATAAGGTTAGCTTTAATAGCTTACTTATGAAATATCATATTGATATCAATAGCCTTTTTTACACCATCTCTGGTAGGGACATATTGATTTTGGTTATATACTGATTTGTCATTCATCAGATAAGTTGAGTTCAAGGCCATTATGAATTTGTCTCCACTGTCTTGGGCCCATCTGTAAGTAGGGTTTAATTTATACAGCTTACTGGGTTCCCTTTTTGTGTCACTCATTTGACCTGAGAGTTTAAAGAACACATTTATTTGATTGTGGCAGTGAATGCACTGATTGTGGAGGGGTCCATGTCAGTGATTACATAGTCTACTACACTAGACCCAAGAGCTGAGGAGTATGTGAATCTCCCTAAAGAATCCCCTCTGAACCTACCGTTAACTATGTACAGGCCTAAGGCCTGACAGAGTTGCACTACCTCCCTGCCACTTTGGTTTATTTCAGAGTCAAGGTTGTTCTAAGGGGTGATGGTTGGTGTGGTAAACAGGGGAGACTGACCAAACACATGGTTGTTGCCCTGTGGTCCGATGACATCAGGTTCAATTCCTGTTCGTCCATTCAGATCTCCAGTTAGAAGCACGTTTCCCTGGGCCTGGAAATAGGCGATTTCTGAGTGGAGAGTTTCAAAAATGTCTTCTTCAAAATAAGGAGAATCTACGGGGGGTATGTAAATAGCAAAAACACCTACAATTATCTATACATTTACAATACTGAATAATAATTTTACATGGATTACATGAAGGTATGTACTATTTTCACTAATATTAGCATTGTATTGACTACTAATATTGCTATCGTTCTGTTTCTCAAGTGAGAAGGTGTTCTGAGTATGTGTCTTAGCTGAACAGAAGCCGGGTGCACAGGGTGTGCAGCATCTCCCTGATGTCTCCCAGCTCAGAGGTAGCAGGGGGAGGGACTGTGGCAGTAGGCTGGGCTACAACTGCAGCATAGCTCCACTGCTGTTGGTGGGGAGGGGGTCTGGGGGCAGCTTCTGCAGTATTGCTCCGGAGCAGTGGATGGACAGGGGGGCAAGGGGTTTGTGCTGCTGCATATCTCTGCTGCTGTGGGTGGGTAGGGGGACAAGGGGCAGGTGCTGCCACATACAGTGGTGTGCAAAAGTGTTTGCCCCCTTCCTGATATCTTATTTTTTTGCATGTTTGTCACACTTAAATGTTTCAGATCATCAAACAAATTTAAATATTAGTCAAAGATAACATAAGTAAACACAAAATGCAGTTTTTAAATAAGGCTGTTATTATTAAGGGAAAACAAAATCCAAACCTAACTTGCAATGAGTCTTTTACAGCGCTGTGGAGGAATTTTGGACCACTCATCTTTGCAGAATTGTTGTAATTCAGCCACACTGGAGGGTTTTTGAGCATGAACTGCCTTTTTAAGGTCATGCCACAGCATCTCAATAGGATTCAGGTCAGGACTTTGACTGGGCCACTCCAAAGTCTTCATTTTGTTCTTCTTCTTTGTCAGTCAGCCTCACTAGACTGCTGTATCAAATTCACATCTTAATCCATATAAGGTTCGGCTATTATGCAACAGATGTTGAATAAACATTCGCAAACAGTTTGCTCAACTTATCTCCACTAGGCCACTCCAAAGTCTTAATTTTGTTCTTCAGCCATTCAGAGGCCCCACAACAACACCCAAAGAACTGCAGGCCTCACTTGCCTCAGTTAAGGTCAGTGTTCATGACTCCACCAGAAGAAAGAGACTGGCCAAAAATGGCCTGCATGGCAGAGTTCCAAGACGAAAACCACTGCTGAGCAAAAAGACCATTAAGGCTCGTCTCATTTTTGCCAGAAAACATCTTGATGATCCCCAAGACTTTTGGGAAAAGACTCTGTGGACTGACGAGACAAAAGTTGAACTTTTTGGAAGGTGTGTGTCCCATTACATCTGGCGTAAAATTAACACCGCATTTCAGAAAAAGAACATCATACCAACAGTAAAATATGGTGGTGGTAGTGTGATGGTCTGGGGCTGTTTTGCTGCTTCAGGACCTGGAAGACTTGCTGTGATAAATGGAACTATGAATTCTGCTGTCTACCAAAAACTCCTGAAAGAGAATGTCCGGCCATCTGTTCGTGACCTCAAGCTGAAGCGAACTTGGGTTCTGCAGAAGGACAATGATCCAAAACACACCAGCAAGTCCACCTCTGAATGGCTGAAGAAGAACAAAATGAAGACTTTGGAGTGGCCTGACCTGAATCCTATTGAGATGCTGTGGCATGACCTTAAAAAGGCAGTTCATGCTCGAAAACCCTCCAATGTGGCTGAATTACAACAATTCTGCAAAGATGAGTGGGCCAAAATTCCTCCACATGGCTATAAAAGACTCATTGCAAGATATCGCAAACGCTTGATTGCAGTTGTTGCTGCTAAGGGTGGCCCAACCAGTTATTAGGTTTAGGGGGCAATCACTTTTTCACACAGGGCCATGTAGGTTTGGATTTTGTCTTCCCTTAATAATAACCTTTATTTAAAAACTGCATTTTGTGTTTACTTGTGTTATCTTTGACTAATATTTAAATTTATTTGATGATCTGAAACATTTAAGTTTGACAAACATGCAAAAAAAAAAAGAAATCAGGAAGGGAGCAAACACTTTTGCACACCACTGTATCTCTGCTGCTGATGCTGTAAAGGTGGTTGGTGGGCAGGGGCTAAGGGGGGGAAGGTAATCTTTTCTGGTTGTGCTTCAAAGTGGTGAGGTTGTGGGCATGTGGTGAATGGGAGGTCCAGGCTGAGCTGTTGTGTCTCCTCATAGCGGAGGGGATGATCCTGGGATGATGATGGAGAAGAGGAGGTCTGGGATGGTCTCTAAAGCTGCTAGTAGAGGAGGGGGTGGGGGGCATTGCTTCCCAGTGCTGTGTTTTTGAGGGTCTTTGCAAATATCTTCACCCGCTCTCTGTGTAGATGGAGTCCATCATAGAGGTCCCAGGTGCCAATGGTAGGGTGGAGGGCCAGGTGGACGTTGGGTAAGGTGGCACATCCTCTTCTGATCTCCATATTAATGTCATGGATGACATGAGGAGGCGTGTCTGTTCTAGGCAGCAGGGTGGAGACCATAATGCAGGTGTCAGGGATCTCCCTACTGGCCTGCTTCGCCATCTTCCTCACTGCCTTAGCAGTGTCTTTACGGAGACTGTGTAGGTCATTTGTTCCTGTGTGGATCACCAGGCATTGAGGGCTTTTGAGGGTCTCCTTTTTCAAAAGCTTCATTGCCTGGCCTGTGGTGCTGCAGTATTTAGATAACACTTTCTTACCAGGAAAAACCTTGTTTGTGTCCAGGAATTTCTCATTAGAGTCAGGTTGAAGAGGAAGCCCCACAGGTGGTCCTGCTGGCTGAGTGGAGGGAAGCTGGGATGGGCAGAGCTGGGTGTTGGCAGCTGGCTGTGTGGATGTATCAGCAGGTGCCAGGGTGTTGTTGGGCTGAGTGCAGAGCAGAGAGGGTGGGACAGAGACAAGGTAGGGGTTTGAGACACTGGCAGGGAGAGTCTGTGTCTCAGTACTTCTTTCTCATCAGTCATTGTGGGGACTGATGAGAGTTGGTCTGTCAGGTGTTGCACTTGACTAGTCAAGCTCCTTTCTCTATTCTCAGCATCCTCCTTCACTTTGGCTGAGCACTGAGCACACTATTCTCTTGTTTGAGTGCCTCTAGACTTCCTCTAAGGTCAGATGCCAAGGCCTGGTTGTCTCTCTTTAGCTGCTGGAGCTCCTCTTTAAGCTGCTGTAGAGTGTTGTCTGGGTGGTCAGACAGCCTGGCTTGGGTCAGCTCTTTCAATTTAGCAAAGTCCAGCTCCAGGAGGGCCATACTCTCCTTCAGCTGGTTGGTGGCGCTGGCAGGTATGGGAGGAGCAGAGATTGACAAGGTGGTGGGGTTCCCTAATGGGCTCTCATCACCTTCACTGTCAGAAGGGACATTAATCCTCTTGATGTCCACCTCAGCTTCCAACAGGGGGAATGCCTCTTGAAAGGACTCCAGGTGTGCTTCATTCCTTTGGACCAATACCTTTCCTTTGGTGTATTATGTGTTGATAACCACAGGGTGATTCTTGTCAAGGTGTTCATCTTTACAGATCTTTAATCTGCCTCCTGAGCAGATGCCCTTGCTGGATACATATGCATAATTGCTGCACAGAGTATCTTTCCAGAAGTAGATGGAATCAGTGAAGAATATGAGGTTGTTCTTCTTCCTTCTTTCTTTTTGTTAGGCGTAGTCAGTGAAGAAGACCTCTGGGTTTTCGCAGAGTGTCTTCTCCTTGTGTTTCTCCCTAGCTGTTCCACTTTTACATTTAACAGGGTACTGAATCACCTTGCTCTCTACTCTGAGAGCTGTGCTGTGATGCCTTCTGATCGATTTCCATGGCGATGACTTGTTTAAGAGGAGCTAGGCTAACTATTTACATTGCTAGCTTTTCTAGGCTACGAACACTGGCAAAAAACTGAACTATGTACAGTTTACCTGATATATTAATGTTACCATCAAGGATCCTTTAATTTGTCTTCTTGTCTTTATAAAAGGTACCTCTTCTGTTAGCTTCTTCAGTGCAGTTTCTCCTTTGGAATGTTGGTAACAGTTAATAGTTGCTAGCTAGCTTGACTGTTAGACAGGTAATTTTGCTAAATGTCCCACTTTTTTAGGTCCAAGTTTGAGATGTATTCAGGAGCTCATCTTTTGGTGCTTCTCTCATGGAATTTTCTCTCTCTCTCTCTCTCTCATATATATATATATATATATATATATATATATATATATATATATATATATATATATATATAAACCCTGAGTCTGGTTCTACACTTAAAGGAAGTTTTTCCTTGTCACTGTTGCCAAGTGCTTGCTCATGGTGAGATTTGTTGGGTCTCTGTAAATAATATTATAAAGAGTATGGTCTAGACCTGCTCTATAGGAAAACTGCAATGAGATAACTTCTGTTATGAACTGGCACCATATAAATAAAATTTAATTGAATCCATCACTAGACTCCAAGCCACCATCAACACTGCATTCTACTGCTGCTGGACAACGCTCTGATTTTCATCTCCATCTAAACTTTTCTCTACAAGTATATAGTTTACTTTTGAATAGCTTATCACAATGTACTTGTTTTACATTTATATTCTCTGTGTGTATGTGTGTCTATGCTGTGGGTGTGGTGCTCCTCTCACTCCCCTGGCTGTCTGAGTGCCTGCCTGCCTGCACACCTGTCATCCATCAGCTCCAGTCCAGCAGAACTTAATCTCCGGCCCTTCTTCCATTCTTTGCCATACCGTTGCTTCAGGCTGTTTGGCACCAAGTGCTCTTGGCCTTCTTAGTATAGTGAATACTAAGTTTGTCTTACAAAGTCCTTATTTGGTCATCTAACCCACACATTTGGGTGCGCTCATTTAACATAACTTTGATGTAAAATGATTAAAGTGTTCTTAAAACTAATGCACTTTTTGTTTACTCTTTGGTAGTAACATATACAAATAATACACTTAAAACGAATACATTAAATTGCAACTCAAATACCTACTGCATATTTTAAATTTTTTATTTATATAGCACCATTCAAGTTATTTCATTGCACTTTTCCTATAGAGCAGGTCTAGACCGTACTCTATATTGAATTACTTTTTATAAGTGCAAATAAATACTATTGATTAAAATTAACTTTGAGTTCATTCAAACAGTGTACTTAATAGTGTATCACAATAAATTCAAAGTGCACTACTATTGTATTTATTTACATTAACTTAGTAAAATAAATATTTGTATTGCACACACTGGTATTGTATGTCAAGAGTATTTAAAGCAAGCTATGTAAAAGTGTATAAAGTACATTTTCACATATAAAGCCCACTTCAAAATACTACATTCCAGTGTACTTATAGCATACTTTTATGTAAAATGATTAAAGATATTGCACTTGTACACTTTTTGGTATTAAAAAGTAATACCCTATTTAATGAATATATTACAGTACAACTATAAAGGTACTGCATATTAATGAACTTAGTATTTACATACAACTTGATTAAAGTACACTTTAAGACAGTACATTAAAACACAAAGTGGTTCTTTTACATTTTATGTACACTTGAGTGTTTTTTTATTCTTATTCGGAAAACGCCCATGCGTTAAGTTTAGGTACCAGTGTACAAAAGTTTCCTCTTGTTTGGACCAACACCCTCAAAAAATGCAGAGCATGTTTCATTGATTTTGTTAATAATTTTTAAAACACTTTAAACTTCAGACTCGTGCTGTAGCGCCATCATCAAAACTATTTGCCCCAAACTTTAGCAGATGTCTTTTGGCATAGTAATAGAGCTATGTGCCAAATGTGTCCATTTTAATGCATGGGAAGGCAGTTTTATTAAGAAATACAAAAATAATATTAACATCAGTTAATACAATAGGGATCGTCAACAGAACTGGCCAGCCCCTATTTAATGCGGATATGGTAGTGGCATGAGGCCAGACTGTTTACTACAGGACACAATTCTCAAAAGTAGGCTCATATTTACTTAAATATAAATGTAAAACAAGTACATTGTGATAAACTATTCAAAAGTAAACTATATACTTAAAGTTTAGATGGAAATGAAAATCAGAGAAGAGTCCAGCGTCATCCAGCAGCAGTAGAATGCAGTGTTGATGGTGGCTTTGAGTCCAGTGATGGTTAACAGGACAGGAGAGATGAGGCCAAGGTGCTGCTGAGAAGACAGAGAGAAAGAAAGGGATGAAAGGGTCAGCGATATTTGGAGAAAATAGTCACATCATTCCCATAATCACGTAGTAGAAACACACCAGAGACATCATGGCTTACAAAGCATTTAACTTTTAAATTACTGTCACTTTCTTTTACCATCTAAACTGAGATTACACATTATGTGCAAAAAACATTTTAGTGTAGCTGTTCTAACAAACACTCTTGTGTGCACAGAGTCACAGTGTTATAAAAACAGAAGGACATGCAGAGATTTTATTCTTATCTTTTTATCTTTATTCTTACAGTAAACCTCCGTTAACGTATGCGCTTCAATAGCGCTTTGTTACGGACGGAATGAATGTGGAAATACAACAGCGTGTCTGGCTCTGTAAGAGGGAGGAGACAGAGAGAAACTCAGGGTTGTTGAAGAAAACCAGCCAGCGAGCAGGCTAGGTTCACAGTCTGTTACCATGGTAAACTGATCCAGAGTTTAAGTTACCTCTCTTTCTGGAACTGAAAGTTGTGTTTTCACTCAACCCACTTTCTGAAACAGGGCCCCGAACTTAAATGATCTAACACAAACATTAGAAAACTGTAGGTAATGCCAGTAAATAATCAAGCATTGCACAGCACACTCACCTGGAGATGACAATGATGAACCTGATCCTGAATCACAACCTTTGGGTTAAATAAAGATGCTCCACCTTGCCTTGTACGATCTTGTTTAGCCTTCTTCCAGTAGCTTACAGACTGTAGTTCCGTCAGCTCATGTGAAGGAATCTCGCCAGCTGCTGGTGTAGCTAGTAACTGCACCTCAATTTACAGAGTCCTTTTTACAGCTCTGCTGTGACACGAATTGGACAAAATTCCACAAATAAATAGGAGGGAAGTCACAAATGGCACATGGCCCACAAGCTGACAGGAAGCAATCCACAAATGTGCAAAACCCGTTTCACATGTAAAAATGGATCCGCAAATGCATAAATATCACTTTACATGTATTTTTGTGGTGAAACTATTTACATTTGTAAAATAATTTTCTGTTAAATTAAAATACTTTTTACAAAGTTATGTGTATTTGCAAATCGCTCCAAATTTTTGTGGATATGACTTTACACAACACAAATGATAAAATACATGTTTGTGGATAGTAGTAAAATATTTGTGTATTATGGTACACATTTGTGGATTGTCTTCTGTGTGTTACAAATAATAAAGTCCAATAAAAACTTCCATAGAGCAGGACAAGGAGCTGGAGATTTTTAGAGCAGTATTTGGAGAGGAAAGAGGCAAGGGAGCAGCAGCGTGCCAGGGAGCGTGAGGAGAGAGATTACATCAAATTGTTTCTCATGAGCCTGGCTCCAGCCATGAGACGACTACTTTTAGACAGGAAATCATGGCTCAAAGTTAGGATGCAGGAGATGCTCAATGAAGCAGAGTTTGGAGTTTCATGTTCACAGCCGCCACATGTCAGTTCACATTATGTACAGCTGTGTAAATGTATTATACATGTACAATATATTTATTTTGATGTTACTTTGAGGTGAGTGTTGGTAGCTTTGTTGATTGTTTTTATTGTACATGTTCCTGTTCTATATTTGAGAAAATAAAATCACTACATTTACTTTAGCATCATGCCATTTTTGCAGTGGAAGGGCAACCTTGAAACTATGTGTTAAATAAATATTTGACAAACAAAGGAGAAACAGTTACCTTGATGTTGTTTAACAGTGTGCATCTTCAAATACATTGAAAGACACAGGTGCCTTATCGTGTCTTATATTGTATTTAAGTATGCACATTATTTACCTGTCCAGTTTCACATGTGCAGTAAGTAAATGTTTTCCTTTCATTGCAAGAGTGAGGTAACTGTTTCTCCTTTTGTAATGTTTGCCTGCTGAGCTTACTTTTTCCATGCATTTGAACCCTAGATATTTGATCAATATTATGAACAATAATTTAACAACATTGGGTATATTTATTGTATTTATTTGAAGCACCAAGAGTTGAATTTAATCTTGAGTAATTAAACATGGAATGTATTACAAATTATATACATGTACAACTTAAACATTAAAGACTATAGAAGATGCCTCCATCACTGTTGCTGCCGCAACCTCCCACGTCGACAGCCAGAAACTGGTAGTCCACATCCACCAGAGTGAGGAGGACCACAGAGAAGGTGCCCTTATAATTATAAAAACAGGAGCCAGAATTAGCTGGTGCCTGAATAACAACATGCTTCCCATCAAGTGCGCCGATACAATTTGGGAATCTATATATAAAGAGGTAGACATAGATGGTTATGATTGCAGTATCAGAAGCATGCTGCATGCCAACATTCTTTTGAAATTACACTCATGTGCTGGTGCAATCATTCATTACAGTAAGCAATGTTGTGTTCTTTTTCACATTCTGTTGATACATAATTTATATTCCTGTGGTATATAATTCGACATAATGTGAGTATACTGTTTACACTCACAGTCTGCTGCTAATAGGCAGACTCTTGCTTATCAATAATGCCCCTTCTTGGTTAACTGCTATAGCCTAGTCAATAGCCTCTCTACTACTGCCACCTACTGGACTATCATTTTAGCAGACTAGCAACATACCAAGTTTACAATGTAGGCTATCCACATTATGTCAAATTATATACAGGTCTGCAAGCCCGAGATCATGGACGAATTCTAGCCGGGCAGGGTGTTCACTTAACCTAAATATAGCCTTATATGAATGATGAACAGAGATTAAATCTTTCAATAAAAGAATAGCAAGATAATAAAAATCAATAGGTATGTGTTTACAAATGACAGGCATACACACACACAAAGAGTGATAGTGACAGTGTAGAGTCAATTAACAAGTTGCTCTTTTTGTGGACAGCCGGTGGGAAAAGATTTGGATTTAGGTTAATCTCAAGTTTTGTTCCTCCTAACGACAGATTTGTTCTCAGTCTCACAGCAAAGTGAGCCTGTCATCATTTATGCAGTTGGATGCAGTGTTTTTTGTTTTATTGAAATTACAGGCCTGTGCCTGGCTCTACAAAAATGTAAACAATGTATCAACAGATTGTAAAAATAAAACAAACGGCGGGCCATGCTCGATTTGTAATGACTAGTGACTAATGTCTAGTTAAAAAGAGGATGATGAGAGTAGATAGATAGATAGTGTTGAAGGCAGTGTTGTGAAAGACTTTGTGCTTATGATAGACCTATGATAGTCTATGTATTCAAAACTTACACTATAGTAGCTTAGGCTATACAACTTACCTCAGACAGACTACCAGACGCTGCTCTGGGTCATTAGGATCCCGATAGTTGGTCCTCTGCCTCCTCAGATGCGGCGCTAGCATCCCCAGAAGGACGTCAAACTGTCCCACCAACATCCTAAAATGTGTCCGGAACTGGCCGTGGTAGAGCTTCAGCTCATGTATGAGGCAGTGGAACTCTCCTTCTCTTTCTCTAAATTGTAAAATGGGGTGTACCCAAAATCTCCTCTTCTTTTGTTACGTGAGGAGGAGGAGGACAAGATCATCATCCCTGGATGATGTTGAATCCATAATTTTTTTCTGAAGAATGAGATGGCATTCAACTTTTTCGATTAAAACTTTTTTTTTAACTGCCGCAAATTCGCATCGCTGTAAGTATGAATAGTTTTAATGTGAAATATTTGCAGGCGAGTATTTTGCATTTTCATGTTGTTTATTAGTCATGCACCCGGTGTGTAAAGGCCTTAAAGCTTACTTACCTTTGGCTCTCATAAGGGTCAGGAAGCAGAGTGTGGGTGGCGATACAGGTGGACGTGGACTTGTCATACGAGTACATGGGACCTTAAAAACACAGTATGTCATGTTAATGTCCAGTTGTTTACACAAATTCCTCTCCATACAAGTAGAGCAATATAAACCAGAACTGCAGAGGACAGTCTGCAGTTCAGGAGGCAGAGTTGCAGTCCTACACGCTTCTCTGCGCTTCCAGAGCAGTTACCCATCCAAAACTCCTTAGTGACGGTGTCTGCCCCCCGACCACTTGAATTAATAAAATCTAAAGTTAACAGAAGAGGAGTTAATAAATAAAAACCTAAACAAAAACGCTGAAATAGCACAACAAAATAGGAGAATTAAATGTGGACTTTTAAACATCAGATCTCTGTCATCTAAAGCTGTACTGGTGAACGAATTAATATCAGAGTATCATATTGACTTATTTTGTCTTACTGAAACCTGGCTGGGTCATGAAGAATATGTTAGCCTAAATGAACCCACTCTGCCCAGTGATATTAATACTCATATTCCTCGAGGCACCGGCCGAGGAGGTGGAGTTGCAGCCATCTTCGACTCAAACCTATTAATCAACCCTAAACCTAAACTAAATTACAACTCATTTGAAAGCCTTGTTCTTAGTCTTTCACACCCAACCTGGAAAACACAACAGCCAATTCTATTTGTTATAGTGTAGTCCTGGTCCTTATTCTGAATTTTTATCTGAATTCTCAGAGTTCAGACAAACAAATCAAGTTTAGTCCTTAAAACAGATAAAGTAATTATTGTAGGTGATTTCAATATTCATGTGGACGTTGAAAATGATTAAAATGATGCCTTAGTACTGCGTTCATCTCATTATTAGATTTGATTGGCTTTTGTCAGAGTGTACATGAAGTCACTCACTGTTTTAACCACACCCTCGACCTTGTTCTGGTACATGGAATTGAAATTGAACATTTAATAGTCTTTCCACAGAATCGGACCATTATTTAATAACTTTTGAACTGCTATTGCTGGACTACATGCCATTAGGCAAAAATTCTTACTTTAGATGTCTATCTGATATTGCTGTGGCTAGATTCAAGGAAGCGATCCCATCTGTATTTAATTCAATGTTATGTCTCAATATAACAGATATAAACAAATAACAATAACAAATATAACAATATAACAATACGCAAATCGCAGCCCCTCCCAAATTGACCATCTAGTTGATAGCGCTGCAGGCTCACTGCGAACGACACTATTCTATCGCTCCTCTAAAAAAGAAGATAATAAAACAAAGAAGGTTAGCTCCATGGTATAACCCCCAGACCTGCAAATTAAAGCAAACATCACGAAAACTTGAAAGGAAATGGGGTTCCAACAACCTGGAAGAATCCCGTATGTTTCAAGACTATCTTGCCAGACTGAACGGGATTCTTCCAGGTTGTTTACGGAGGGTCTAGGAAGGCTTTGGAGTGGCCTAGTCAAAGTCCTGACCTAAATCCTATTGAGATGCTGTGGCATGACCTTAAAAAGGCAGTTCATGCTCAAAGACCTCCAATGTGACTGAATTATAACAATTCTGCAAAGATGAGTGGGCCAAAATTCCTCCACAGTGCAAACGCTTGTTTGCAGTTGTTAAGGGCTGCTAAGGGTGGCCCAACCAGTTATTAGGTTTAGGGGGCAATTCACCCAGGGCCATGTAGGTTTGGATTTTGTTTTCCCTTAATAATAACAACCTTCATTTAAAAACTGTTTTGTGTTTATTTGTGTTATCTTTGACTAATATTTAAATTTGTTTGATAATCTGAAACATTTAAGTGTGACAAACATGCAAAAAAATAAGAAATCAGGAAGGGGGTAAACACTTTTGCACGCCACTGTATATCTAACCTTCCCTTTCTTTCTAAGATCCTTGAGAAAGCAGTCGCCAATCAGTTGTGTGACTTTCTAAATAACAATAGTTTATTTGAGGATTTTCAGTCAGAGTTTAGAGTGCATCATAGCACAGAGACAGCACTGGTGAAAATTACAAATGACCTTGTAATTGCATCAGACAATGGACTTGTCTCTGTACTTGTCTTGTTAGATCTTGGTGCTGCGTTCGACACCATTGACCATCACATCCTATTACAGAGACTGGAACATGTAATTGGCATTAAAGGAGCCGTACTAAGCTGGTTTAAATCCTATCTATCAGATCGATCTCTGTACATGTTAACGGTGAGTCCTCCGTGCACGCCAAAGTTAGTCACGGAGTTCCACAAGGTTCTGTGCTTGGACCGATTCTATTCACCTTATATATGCTTCCTCTAGGCAATAATATTAGGAAACACTCCATAAACTGTCATTGCTATGCAGCTGATACCCAATTATATCTATTGATCAAGCCAGATGAAACTAACCAGTTAACTAAACTTCAAGCATGCCTTAAGGACATAAAGACCTGCATGACCTGCAACTTTCTGATGTTAAACTCTGCCAAAACTGAAATTATTGTACTTGGTCCCAAACACCTCCGAGACACATTATCTAAAGTTATAGTTACTCTAGATGGCATTGCCCTGGCCTCCAGAAGCACCATAAGGAGCCTTGGAGTTATCTTTGATCAGGATTTATCCTTTAACTCCCACATGAAACAAACTTCATGGACTGCCTTTTTTCACCTACGTAAAATTGCAAAAATCAGGCACATCCTGTCTCAAAATGATGCCAAAAAATGTGTGCATGCATTTGTTACTTCTAGGCTGGACTACTGCAATTCCTTATTATCCGGCTGCACGAATATGTCCCTTAAGACTCTCCAGTTGATCCAGAATGCTGCGGCACGTGTACTTACAAGAACTAGGAAAAGAGATCATATATCTCCAATATTAGCTTCTCTGCACTGGCTCCCTGTAAAATCCAGAATAGAATTTAAAATCCTTCTCCTTACCCACAAAGCTCTTAATGGTCTGGCACCATTGTATCTTAAAGATCTCAAAATACCATATTATCCGACTAGAACACTTTCAAAAAAAAAAAAAGATAATAATTCTACGTGGTCACCCCCCTCCCCCACCCCCATCCATTTTTTAATCCTAGTCAACATTTTTGACAGAATATATTATGTATACACAGGAGTACCTTAAGACCTATACATCATACATTTTGTTAAGAGTATACACAATGTAGACTGTATCCCTGTCTTTGTTTGAATTTTGTATATTTATTATGACGTGCTACATTTTGAATATTCATTGTCAAGTCATGTTATATTTTCATTGTGGCAACACATGCTGCATTTTGTATATCCACTGTATGCATTCTTGTGCTACATGAACAAAGTCAAAAATGTGAGATTTAAAGGACACCATTCCATGGCAGTTTTAAAATCTCTCCTTCATTCACTTTTTTTAATATTCCCTACATAATAAACACTTAGCAGTTTACTCTATAGTGAACTGTATAAGGAGAATTGAGACACTGTGTCATCACTCACAAGTGTACTGTCCAGAGGAGGCTGGTCTATAGAGGTAGAGGAGATTGCTCCTCCTCTATTATTGAGAGGCAAGAAGGGAAAGGGCAGTCTGTGTGAAGTGGATAAACTGGATGCCGGTATGGGCGTCGGACTGCTGCACAGGATTATTGCTACATTTGCGAGTACTTTTGTTAACTGGCCACCTGCTCTGGATCAGGTATCTTTCATAGTAGTGGGCAGTGGTCTTAACCTAGTGGCCATTTAAGAAAATTGCACCTACTGTTTTAGTATGACGGTGTAGTCCCTCTTGTTTTAGTATGGGTATTTACCTGTTTTATACAGTCTATGGTATTTAACAAGCGGCAACCTCCGGCGCTGAAAAATGAAGCCAATGCATAAGTGCCACTGCAGTTCATCAAATGGCAACTTGAGGCTGGTTTCAAAAGGGAGTCAATCCCCCTAAACCCCCCTGTAAAATGCCCAACTTTACAGCAAAAATAAACATGTTTACAGCCTGGTACAAAAACGGTTTTGTTCTCTATAGTAAATTTCCCTCTTCATGACACCTGTGATGGGGGTGAATTTTTTTATAACTCATCCGTATAAATTGCGGGGGGTGCCAGTGCCGACACCGCTAACGGTCTGCTGTCCCCTCAGCAAGTCACCAAACTTCACCTCTCGGCTGTGTTTGTGCCTTTGAGACTTTTTCATGAAAATAACTGAAGAATAATATGGCTTGCTGTGCGGTTAATTGTACCAACAGACCGTCCAAGAAGTCTGTGCTCCAGTTTTTTCGGTGAGTGAAATGCTAGTATTTTATTTATATGTTAGTAATAATTTGCAGATATCGGTGTCTGCGTTCACCGCCAGCTAATGAATTAACCTTGGGTTAGCCTTTGAACAAGACGTCCAGCTGTGCTAACGATGCTAACTTAACAAGAGCGTAAGTTAGCCACAGTTATTAAACTGGCATGCACTGGAGTCAAAACATAATAGAAAAGTGTTAGAATTTAGGGTGATAATACATTTGAACAAATGGCATCTGTGTGAGGTTGGAAAATACAGGTCCACCTCGTTAGTTAGGTCGTTCTAATTCTGATTGTGATAGTTAGCTAACATTATGCAAAGCTAACGTTGAACTTACCATACGGGCAATGTAACATTAACGTAATGTTAATGCTAGACTTGGCTAGGTACTGTGGTCAGGGAGGGGAGCTACGGTGGACACTGATTAGAATAAGTGGCTACACCTGTGCCCGATGAGGACTGGTGTACAAAGTGCTGAAAAGGAGAGAGTTGAGGTGGGTACGCTGTTCTGAGAGGAGGCGCTTGGTGCGGATAGCCAAGCCTAGCAGAGCACTTGTTACTTGGGGCGGGTGCTGTTTGCATGCTGGTTAGGGCTGCTGGCGGTGAAGACAGGTAGCTGGACTCTAGGGCTAGGTTCCTGAGTTAGGTATGGTTAAATTAGTAGTATTAGGACATGTGACAGCCCTTGCTTAGTCTACTTGTATGTGTTGTTTGTCAGTAACTGTGTCTACCCATGTTGTCTCTTGAGGTGCCAAAGAGCTGATTGCAGTATCCAGCCAGATCTGGAGCACCTGTGTGCAGTGCTCTCCAGGATATAAAAGTCCCAGCTTCCAGTGTGACTCGCTCTCTTCCTTGTCAGCACCTGCACCCTATTGCTTTGCTTAGCACTTTGTTTTACTTTTACACCTTATCCTACACTATCCACACACATCCACATGAACACTACTGATTTCACTGACTACCACACCTCATATCCAAAGTTACAGTTCAGTTTATTTTCTTTACTACAATAAATAACTTGTATTTTGTGTCTTTTCCCCTTTTTTTCATGGTTATTATCCATAGGTACTATCATTTTAGTTACTGTTACACATTTTACACAACAAAATTTGCAACCTTTAATTTTGATGTTTTCATGAATGCAAGATATGATATTAATTTGTTAAACTATTGCTTGAGTAGTGGTACATTTTTGTTATATAACATGGATCAGACTAAATATACTTTAGAGTAAAAGCACATTCTTAAAAGCTGTCATTCATCAGTTTCCTATGTTAATTGGAAATATAGTGGTGATCTAAACTTTTAAACAAAATTGTTTATATATATATATATATATATATATATATATATATATATATATATATATATATATAGATATATATATAAATAAATTGTTAATAAATGAAAATATTAAGATGGTATTCATAGGTTAACATTTTATATAAATCTTTTTATTTTATTAAATTAAAAGATACTGTATGTGCTGGTTTTGTTTGGACATTTCTTTAAGAAACTATACTCTTGTGAAAAAGAATTATCTGCACACTGATTAGTTTGAGGTGTCATTTATTTGCGATCTCTGAGAATGTCTTGTGGGTATTGCACAGATATTGTGAAGTCAATACTGTATAGTGAGGCAAAAGACAAAAAAAAAAACAGTCAGCTGATGGAATGCACCTGTTATGTGCCTGAGGAAAACCTTCTCAGAGTTTCCAACATTGCAAAGTCAGATTAAAATGTGAAATCTAACATTTTCAGTCAGTAGTAAAGACAGAAGAAGTGCAAATATAAATAGAATTTATTCAAATGTGAACCATGTTTTTTTTTCAATAAAAAGGACATAACACAAAAAGATGGACAATATTTAATACTATAAATGTAAAAGTAAACCTATTTACAGTGTTGTAGTCAAGACCACCTAAACCAAGACCAAGTCATGACCAAGACCAGAGTGTATCGAGACCGAGACAAGACCAAGACTTTAAGGGGTTGAGATCAAATCAAGACCAAGACAGGGCGAGACCGAGTCAAGACTATGACTAAGCAAAAATGTAACTTAACAACAATTTGTCACCACACCACAAGTTAATACTGCATTAGCTAGCATTACATCTCTCAATATATGTTAACTAAATTAGGTAGCTTGCGCACCTAGCTATGTGACAAATAGCTGGCAAGCAACTGAAACTACCGCCATGAAACATACAGTATATACTGTACATACCTTAAAACTTCAATTAATAGCCCAGGCTTTTATTTGCTTCAATCACTGAACTCAACCTGCCTATATTTGGAACAGGCCTTTACTTCCTTTCGCACAAAACTTTTGCTCAGCATAGATGGGAAATACTATCAAATAGTTTATTTAAACCAGTAGGAATATTACCTGAATGAAAATTAGGCTATCGAATAACATATCAATTACGAATCGTTCATTTGATCTAGCTCCAATGCACAGACAGACAGACAGAGAGAGAGAGAGACAGAGAGAGAGAGAGAGAGAGAGAGAGACCCATATCAAAATGCCGGTAGCAACCTTTGAAAGGATGAAAGCCGAAGGCTACCGTAGTTAAAATTTTGATTCATTTTTAGAAAAACCATTTTGATTCTTTTGATCAGTGGACCTTTACAAACTAAAGGAATATAAATAATCGAGGAATGGACACATATTCTGACATGACAGTCAGGGCTATGTTTAGGTGTAACAAAATGGGTCCTAAAGGCCAAATTCAAAAGCGGTGACACTGCCAACTGTAAGCAATTCACTGCATTTGGAGGTGGTCTTTACAGCAATTAGCTACTGTACTTAAAAACATATCATTTCCTCTAGGTGTGAGATGAACTCCATCTTTCAAAAATAGCCCAGGACTGTCATGTCTAATGTGAGGGTGCTCAATCATAACACCATTTCAGCTACGAACAAATGTAGCTATAACACTCTTGACAAATTTCCTAGCCTTGTCAAGCTTCACCGGATTGGCACCAGCCTTCCAGGGTGCTGGAGGTGAAGCTGGTGCAGGTCCTCCTTCATCATGTTGACCAGCTTGACACTGCTGACCTCCCCCATGTCGTTGCCACCACAGTGGATGATGAGGAGATCCGGTGCTGCTCTTCCTCGCAGGGACTGGGAAAAGAAGGGGAGAAGGCCTTTCCACCACAGTCCACCCAAGCCAAACCAACAGACACAGACGTGCAGCACACTGAGTTTGTATCCCAAGGTCTCTGCAGCTCTCTCACCAATGATCCACACTGTGATTATGGTAGTAAAATAAATTTGTGTAATAAATGCTTCAGGTAATGAAAAATATAAAATTAACTATAAAGGGTGGTTCAGTTTTTAATGTTTACAATAATATTATTATGTCACATCTGTAGGACAAAATGGAACAAGGGAGGAACACTTCAAAATATAGATGACAGTCTTTAAAAAATGTTTTTGTTGTTGTTGTCCTTTGAAGACTACAATGGCCCTGAGGGTCAAAACACAACGACAGAAAAGAGTTTTCTTCATCTCAGGGTTAACAAACTGAGTTTTCACTAAACCCGCTTTCTGAAACAGGGATGTTTGGATAGAGAAGTTGTTTTTTATTACGTCGGGGTTGTTGTTTCTTGGTCCACATTGGAGCCACATGATTCTGTAGGAGAACCCATTTAAACGGTTTTAATTTTGTCATATACCCGTCTACATGCCTTAAGCCTTAATGTCATAATATGTTGAAAGCATATCAAGAATTAGGCTACATCACATGTCCGTTCTTAAAGTATTCTCTTATGATTTCAATCTCCTCTTTGATCCTTTCAAACTTGGTTTAAGATCTGTGCAAGGACACTGCTGAGAGTAGTAGGCTAGGCTACACAAACAGGAAATTACACTGAACTGTCGCCAGGGACTTGGGTTCTGTCCAATCACAAACAAGATGTGTTGTCCCTCCTTTTCTGTAATCTGAAATGTCATGTTTTGTGAAATGTTGCGTTTTGTGAAATATTGTTGCATTTTCTGAAATGTTTTTGCGTTTTCTGAAATGTCGTTGCATTTTCTGAAATGTCGTTGCGTTCTGTGAAATGTCGTCGTGTTTTGACCCTCAGGGCCACTATAGATGGTAATGGTAAATGGGCTGTACTTATATAGCGCCTTTCTAGTCTTTTCCGACTACTCAAAGTGAAGACAAACGATGTAAAATCAGCTCTCTAAAGTCAAGTAGCCAAGACTGGTACTTACAGTTTATGCTATGTGTAGCATGCGTGGTGGAGGCATCACAGGTGGCCATGATTTCAACAAGGACTGAAAGACAAACATCTTGTAACAAATATAAAAGCGCCTTTCTTTCTCACCATATCATATCTCATATCTCGCACAGCGCTGTCGGTTAGCAGTACCCAAATCAAAATAGCGGTGTGGGAAATTACAATCCATCTGTAAGCTATTATGCACCGACGCATCCGCAATGAGAAACGAACTGAAGATTTTCAAATTTCTTGTTTGATATTTATTATTTTAAGTTATTGTTTGGCCTTAATAGGCTAAAAAAAACAATAATTATGACTATGTAATCACATGTAGGTAACTTAACGTTAGCTTATTAACGTGAACTTATTAAAAGTATATATATAAAATCAAGTAAATGACTTGCAACTAAAGTTATGTGGAAATCTAAATTCAGGTTAATTGATTTGCTTCAAATTGTTCGTTAAACATGTATAGTCACCGTTACGCTAACTCAGGTAACACTGGCCAAATTTCTGCAAGTCTCGACAAAATCTAGTGTTGCAAATTACTGTAATTGTATATTTAAAAAACGTTCAGGCATTTTAAATCTCACGTGTATAATCTCAATAACAGATAAATCATTATTTCATTTGTTGTATAGTTTCAGGTTAACTTACCTCAAGTGTAAGCTGGGACGACGACTGGGTACCAACCATAGACTGCCAACTGCATACCATAGGGTTTTAGCCAACTAGCAATGCAGAGTAGCATATAGCCTAGCTTCTTAGCCTTAGCTAGCTTGATAACTTCAAGCTAGGTGGGCGTGTTTCAGCAACCAGGCACCTCAGCTCCACCCATGCTCCACCTCTTTGCCCATTTTTGGTTATCCGGGAGTTGGGCTGAGTGACGCACTGGCAAAATGGCGATCATTAGTAGTTCCACTTCCCCTCATTCACTTCCCCTCAGCCCTTGGTATTACGTAACAGCATACATCGCACGGAGGCCAGAGGGAAAGTGAGCGGGAGAAGGGCAGGGGGATTTAAATGGAACACACCTGCCCTTGTACACTTGCAGCCCAAACTATCATGGATCAACTGCCAGTTGTAGGCTTAGTGCTATACTACTTTTTACAAATCATCAGAAATACCTGCAGACTCATTTCAATGAGGCAAAGGCGTCTTCTGCGGATAATTGCAATATGTCGGCACTTTGTTATTAGCTGCATTAGTTTCTGATTTAGAAATTTCTGTTTGTGATCTGTATCATGATTATCTTTAACTATTATCTCTACGGGTATATGATATCTTGCAAAACAACCATTTTTCCATGCGTTTACAGATAATGTTGCATATAATAACTGCAATTAGTTTATATAACATTTTTCAGTGAAATATCAAGCTATCAATGAGATTTTCTTAAGAAACTATCTGCTAACTAGGCAAAAAGAGTTTTATGTACTGCCACCTAACCATGGATGTATTTTCTTGCACCAAATGCATGACTGCAATGCATTGTGGGTGATACACCTCTGGAGTGACCATCGTTGTTGACTCGCTCCCTCAGCCCTCTGAGGGTCGATCTACCAAGTTCACTTCAGTTTTTACAGACACTTATGATGGCGGCGGGGATTCCTAGTGAGAGCAAGTGCTGAAGTGAAGTCAACGAGGGCATGTTTAAAGACTAATGAAACGCAGCCTGTATATATAGATGGACAACACGTCTCCACTTCCTCCTTATAGACTGTAATGAAGCCAAAATATCCCGGATACGGGAGCAGCCATCTTGTGCTTTTGACCACATTTGGAGCCAGAGTGTGCAGTAGTGATCGGAGTTGGAGCAGTGGTATCGAGGTCCCGCCCATACACCCAGCTGACTCAATCGCAAGCAGAGCTCAGCTGTCAATCATGATGTGAAAGCCCCTTTTTATAGCATCAAATAACTATTTAATAATTAAAACCAAACTTGAACATACATAAGCATGATAAGAACTACCTAAACCGACAGAAACCATCTTTGGGAAAAATTTATTTGACGTGTACTTTGAGTTTTTAGTTTGGCCCATGTCCCATTGACTAACATGGAGGGGGTGGGGTTTATGACCTATACTGCAGCCAGCCACCAGGGGGGCGAAAGAGATGTTTTGGCTTCACTTTTAGGGAGCTGACATGTCGTCCATCTTTATATACAGTCTATGGTATTTACCATTGGTGTTGTGATAATTACTTTGATATTTCCTTTGTAGCCTAGAGCTGGTGTGTTAATAATTGCCAGCTATTTATTAATATGTATATTTGTAAACCACACACTACTTTAAACATGCCCTGGTGAACCTGTACTTGTGATAATCCATCGTTGGGAATAAAATATTGGAAATGGAAGTAAGCTTAGTTTGTCTAATTGGAAATCAGGCCAGCTAACCAGCTAGTGGGCATCATCAGTCACCACACTTTCCTTCACAGCTGTTGAACACTGGCCTGCTCCTTTTTACATCTCACATCCTTAATAAATACTCATATCTTCTGCATTAGGCCTGTATGGTTATTCTGGAAACAACAGGACTGAATTAAATTATGTTGTTTTTAAGAAATCTTGTAAGCCATTGTTTTACTGCTTAATTTTTTGTTGAACATAATAAAGTAAAGATAAGTAGCCAACTAGTGTAAAATAACATCAGGCCGTGGGTTGGTTTTCCTCCTGTCCTCCTCCCCACCAGCTGCCACTGGTACTGTCAATTCAATTCAATTTTATTTATATAATGCCAATTCATAACAGAAGTTATGAAGCTCATTGCACTTTTCCTACAGAGCAGGTCTAGACCGTACTCTTTATAATATTAATTACAGAGACCCAACAAATCCCACCATGAGCAAGTATTTGGCGACAGTGGCAAGGAAAAACGTCCTTTAAGAGGGCAGAAACCTTGGACAGAACCAGACTTAATGGTTGGCGGCCATCCGCCGTTGCCATGTTAGGTTTTGAGAGAGAGAGCGAGAGAGAAAGAGAGAGATATAACCTAAATTTACACATCTAGCTAAAGTGAAGAATTGCACTGTTTTTAGCAAAATGTAGTGTACATGCTATGGACACCACATGTTTGAAGTTCAGCAACTCACACTGCAGAAGGATGTCAAGACTCTTCACTAGGTTTGGCCAATATGATGATATATTCGATAAGATTCTCAAAATGTGTCAACTGTCAGAGATTTGCTTCTGTTTACTCTTTATACTGTGCCAACTAACCCTTTAACATCTCTGGTTGTATGAGACCATTTATGGCACTATTGGATCCACTGGATCCGCTCAATATGATGAAGTATCTTAATTTGTTAGGTGTTTCATTCTGCCAAAAACCCATTTGCTTATTTTATTTCTCACCACAGTTTCTCAGTTGAATTTCCAGGAAATGTACTCCATCACTATGTATCTCTATATCGGAATATAAAATTACACTGGGATAGAAGACTTTATTCATATTACTCACTCCTAGATCGAACATTCACACCTCAAAAAACAAATCTCTACAAACTAGTACCACCTTTCCCATCATAGAGATGACATCTGTACTTACTGTTGGGTGTGATTTCGAAGCGTGGCCTTCCACTCTCGTTGGAGATCAGGGTGGCAAGGCGAGCCTTGATTAGCTCTCCGTCCACAAAGCTTCCATAGAGAGCCGTGTGTCCATCAGGGTAGATGTATGCTACAGATTCACCAGTCATCTCCCCGTCCTCATTCACTTCCCCAAACACACAGCCTCTATCCTAGACACACCACAGTACACACCAAAATGCACAATACAGACAGTTAAAAAAAAACATTAATTTACTTTACTTCTACTATGTTCTGTATGTGCAGAACTCATGCAGTGTATCATGATTGTTTCTGTGTCTTAAACAAGGCTTTCAAGAACATTTAGTGCCATATAGAAATTTTAATGGTAAAGATAGATATTTCCTAAATATGGCCTCAGAAGTGCTTTAACGCTCCTTTAAGGAACAGGGCACTGTGTAGTGAATGTGTGGGTAAACAAGAGAGAAAGTGACGGTGACTACACTCAGAGCAGACAGGTGTTGGCAATTAGAGCAGAGGGAAAGGTTAGCAGTGAAGTTGTCTAGTGGCAGTAAATGTAAAGTGTAGGTTACAATTTGCCCATGAATAAATGCTGCAGCTCCTCAATACCCAAGACGTTCCCATGTCTTGCTTTCCAGCTGCTGGGTAAAAGTGAAGGTAGTTAGCCCCAAGGTTAGCATCAACTTAAGCCCTGGAGGAAAACAAAGTCTTCCCTGTGTTTCCCGACCACTGAAAGCTGCAGCAGGAATGGTTGACACTATGCTTAAGTTACCTGATTAAGCAGATCATATGATAATAAAAAATATCTTAAATACTAGTCATAGTGATCAACTGCTCTTATTAGCTTTTTACTTGCGAAGCTCTTATTGCACTTTCAGTAGGGGGGGCTTTTAAATCACAATGACTGTCAGATGGACATTGGCCCAACCCTAGTAAACATAGCCAGGGTGTTGCAGTGAGCACTGAGCTGACTCACAGGGTAGTAGACCCAGCATTCCCCACAGCGGTTGTTGTCTTTGTACTGGCCCTTGAACACCAGGTGGCCTTCTCCATCGAACTCCTGAGCAGGGCCGTTGAGCTCACCATCCACATACGTCCCATAGAGGACACCACCATCTTCATATGTATACACCCCCTGGCCCTGCAGGGTATCATCTACATAGAAACCCTCCAGGGTACTGTGGAGGAGAGAGACAGAAAGAGAGCTGCAATGAAAATCAAGCTATTATTAAATTTAATCAAGTAGGGTCAAATAAAGGGATCTACGCCAGTGGTGTAGTCTATGTGATACGCAGGTATACGCTGTATATACCCACTAAGAATGCTCCAGGATTTCCGTATAACCACTTAAAAATGTGCAAGGATACATAACAGTAGAGTTTTCGCAAATACCGGGTTGAGAGATGTGACAGCAAACTAAACAAACGTTGCCGAACACGCAGAAAGACTCGTCGTCTTTCCTTGCCCCCACCCGAAACACCACCCCACTGCCACCGTGATCAGAGACAGTGTAGGGCCTAGGCTACATACCATACTACTTGTTGGGAACAGGCATTCAACTACAAATATGGTCGTGGGTCACATCTAAGCCAATCATTTCAGACCATTAACCTGCAGTTGCAGTCACTAGTCTTTCGAAACATATATTTTCTAAAAGCACACTCTTTGTGGATGCCTTAAAAAGTCATACAAAGCAGTGACGGTCTCCTCCAGCCATGCAAAATCACCAGGGATGGTGATTAACACTTAAACCTCCAAAATCTCAATTCGCAGCAATTTTTGCATACCTTATATGTTTATATTGTATTATGACTATATGTCATCAGTTCACTGTACATGGAGTACTTTGGTAGCCGAAATGGTTACAGCGCATGCAACACATAACCGCAACATTGCCGGTTCAATTCCAGCCAGTGACTTTTGTTGCATGTCATACCAACTCTCTCTCCTCCTGTTTCCTCTCTGCCTCTTCACTATCAAACTGTCCAATAAAGGTGAAAATGCAAAAAAAAAATCTTAAAAAAACAACTGTACAATGATTTTTTTTATTTAGAGCAATATTGTAGGAATAATTATATTTGTGTCAGTTTTTACATACCTTTATATCATTTATGATATCTCAGTCTCAAGACACAGCTGATATGACTGTCATCACAAAAACTTCCATCTATCCGAGCATACGAAACACATGATCATATTGTTTTTACATATTTATATAAGCAAAATTTTAGAAATAACTCCATCATAACTCAATACAATATCAACTCATAATCCAATAGAGCAGATTCCCTTGAAAACAAAAAAAGATATGTCCAGATACATAACAATGTGAACATAAAATAACAGTATGAACTGGTAAAGGACTGTGAAAAGTCCAAAGCGTTTAAATCTGCCCGGCTGTAAATGTCCTGTCCTGGCTGTTAAAGTCTTGTGCTCCTTACAATAAATTGTTTCAGGAGGGTTCATCCTGATAATACATGCCCAGTATTTTGGAATGCCCTTAATTATGTATGTGGTGGTGCTTATGCGGTATGGAGCTAATTTCCTGCCAAAACTTAACAAACAAAATATGTTTTACAAATGCCTAACAAACACAGTGTAAACGAATACATTTTGTTTTGCAAATACAGAACAAACCTATCAAACAAATACACAACATACTTCTAATACAACATACTTCAGAAACAAGTACAAAATAAAAATGACATGACATTTTTCTCAAATTTACTACTTAATTCTTAAAATGTCCATTTTTTTCAGTTGCCCTAATATACCGTCGTAATTTTGCTTTGAAACCAGAACATCAACATGCTTGTTTAATTGTTGAAAATGTACTGCTCTGACAAACATTCATGACAACCGAGTGGCTGAGGTAATGTTTTTCTATGTTTTATCTTTACAGTACCTTCCGTCAAAGAAGAAGAACTTGCCCTTGCCATTCTTCTCTCCGTGGGTGAAGTGTCCTTCAAAACGATCACTGGATGAGTAGGTTACTGTGCAGAGCCCATAGGGCTGACCATCTTCATCCAATGGGCCTAAATACACACACACAAACAGAGATAAGTTGAGTCTGATGACTCTGACTCGACCGAATGCATTCTTGCACAGTCCACAGACTCATTGTTTGCTTATGTAATTTTTCTCTGCCTCATGACACTCTTACCTGCTTTTTAGCACACACTAGCACTATTGTACAGATAACACTCTGGTCTGGTGAGATAACATGCTTTTTCGAATGAAAGCCGCAATGTCTGTCTATATATTTGGATTACCCTCAGTAGCCCTCAACCCAAACTCTGCCTCCACCCAATGATATATCACTAAATAGGTCTGGCCTTCAATCAAATCTTTCAAGAAACTGAAAAAAAACATTTTGTTGGGCATTGTGAATTTACTTTGGATATAACTATCAAATAAAGCATGTCAATGTTTCAGTAGAGGTTCTGAGATCCCCTGCCAATTAGTTTCTTTACCACTTTGTAAGTCAGCCTAAAGCCTTTCCTCCATTCCACCAATAAGTAATTGAAGATGGAAAGACTCACCACTCTCTCTCTGTTTCATGTAAGTGCCCCCCCAGTAGAAGTGCAAGATCGAAAACAAATACACAAGATAGGACTGCTGGGTGCAAATAGCAAAACATTTACAATATGTCACAAAAGTTAAAGCTGCATTTTTTTATATATATATTTTTTGGCCACTTAAGGGCAGTGGAACAAGCTGTAAACATTGACATATTATCATCTTATGAAGACTGATATGGCTTATGTGTTTGAAAACAATGGCTTTTTGTTTTTCCTGAATCTGCCTGCAATTGTGATTTTTAGTTATGCTAGTTTTTTGCCTGCCTGCCTTAACCCTTTACCTAGCCTTTATATAACCTTTGATACCAAAACACTGTATAATGGCTATCATAAGAGGGTGAGCCAGCCCCTTCACTTTCCACAGCAAACTGCAACAGTACATGTTCGTTGGAAATTAAAGTGAGCTACAATGATGAGAGTTAAAGCCACACTTGTCCACTGTGGAGAGCAAGCCACAGTTGGGGGTCTTGCTGTCACTGGAACTGATGGAGTAGGCTGACTAGGAGACAGGTGTTTTAGAGACAAGGGGCCCCACTGTGGCCTTGTTGTTCCAGAAAAGGAGGCAGGACTGATTAATTACTAAGATTTGAGTTTATTTAATTCATACTTTTCAGGCCAATGTCTCTGGTGAGGAGCAGCCACTCCTGCTCACTTTACTTTTGAGGAACGGTGGGTCCCAATCCTCTTTGACGATGACACCCAGCTGGACAGGATCATGAAATACCTGTCAGACTTCCTCGACAGCTCTCTGCTTAAGTCTTCTGACAGGATCAAATACATCCTAAATGTGATGCTGTTAGAGGTAGGTCAACAGCAGTTTCAACTTATATCCATGAACAGACATGTTTTTCTATTAAGTATAGCAGATAAATTAATTATTCATGGTTAAGATTGAACCTGGTGGATATGTGTATTTGTTCTATTCTATAAAGCTTACCCCCCCCCCCCACACACACACTTTCACACCCCTACTTAAAAGTAGAAAAGACGACTGTATCGTCCACAACAACCACCCATCGCAGAAATTGACTTGTGCCAGTTTGGTTTGAGAAAAACTTGGTATACATTGTAAACAAATCTGATTTACTAAATCTGTATTGTCAGTGTGTTTTCTACAGGGAGCAGAAAGGATATAAAATGACAAAATGGTGAGAGGTAGATGGAAAGGAGGGACAGAAGAAAAAAAGGGAGAGAGGAAGGAAGGACATAAAGAGTGAAGGAAAGGCAGGGAGAAACAATAACAACAGACATGTACACGGGAAAAGCACAGAGAACTGGGTGGAAAAAAATAAAAATAAATTAGAAGGAAAAGGGAAGTAGAAAGGGAAAAGTAAAATGACAGATAAAGAACAATAGGGTCAGGGTGGAAGCTATACATATGACTATGAGTGACAGAAATGTAGGAATAGGGAAAAGAGGAGATAGAAAAAAAGGAAAGAAGAAAGGAAAGTAAGATAGACAGAAATGTACAGAATTTAACATGGACAGACAGTAAAACAGAAGGACAGTGAGACAAAAGCGGGACATGCAAATGACAGTGGTCGGAAAGGAGCAAGAGGATAGCAGGAAGAAACAAAGACAGATCTACATATGAAGGTTTCAGCAGTAGTTAAAGGGCTCCATAGGTACCTCAAACAATAGTAATAGCAGTAGTTATATTAGGAATGCAACCAAAAGTTGTAGCAGTACTTTATAGTAATAGTGAAAGTAAAAGGGTGGGAAACTGAGAAATACTGCTTTTGACCCAAAAGCAGACTCAAAAAGCAGGAGCATTAAAAACAAAGTTTACTTTGTCAGCAGGCATAACATAGGACACCAACAGATTAAACAAGTAAAAGCGTTAAGGCAGGCAGGAACAAGGTAAAAAACTAGCACAGTTCAAAATCACCATTGCAGGCAGGCAGATATAGGGAAACACAAGGGCTGCAACACTACGACTAGGAGACACGATACACAGTCTGGCAAATGACTGGCTACTGTGCAGGTCTACAGTAAAAACTCTTTGGATAATGGGGTAATGAGGATCATGTCTGCAGGCAGGTGCGAGTTCAGTTGACTGGCAAAAGTAGTAACACTGGTGGGCAGGAGAAGAAGAGCAGGGTCTGATATGATGGCAGATGTTAGTGGACAGATAAACAAGTTGAATTAAATGATTTCTCAAATCAAATGTTGATAATTGTGACGAAGTATTGACAGAAAGCTTTTCATAAAAATGTCTTCATATGTAGATCAAATGAAGAACAAGCACACTAATAGCAGAATTATGGTACTTCTAACACAGGCCATAGTAAAGGCTTTGGCAAAAGTGAGGAAAATAACACTGGCAGAAGCAGTGAGAGAGGTTGACTGTGGCCCGACAGAGTAAAGGTGAGAGAACAGTAATTTGTTTTGAAAGAATAATTTCAAGAGTAAATTAACCAATTGACCAATCTATGAAGATGTTTTGATTGTTTTTCAAAAGGTAAAAGTAGCTTTTCTACTTTTGTTTTAAAGTGAGAAAGACAAGATCTTCACGGCAATCAGAAATGAAATGGAAACGTGGACTTCTAAAGTGAATTTCGACCAACAAAGGCCATGTTGTGGCAATACTGTAAATCAGTAACATTGCTATTTTTCATATTTGACCAGTCTAGGTATAGTGGGTTTTGGTCCAATGTGGTCAAGGTGCTAAAAAAGCAGTGAAATCACCCTTTTTTAATTTTTACAAATATAGTAAAGGTTTCACAAATCTGAAACTGTGTTTTAAATCATCTTTAGCCTCTCTGGGATAATCTAGTCCAGATTTGACAAGTGTAGGTATAGTGGTTTTGTTTGTTGTTTGGTTTCAGATAGCGTTGAGGCTTTACCTAAAATGTCTTACACGCTTTCACAACAGTAAGAGGTGCAAAAAACGGAGAATCGGTCGCTCAGCAATGTATGTTAAGTTTCCCTTAACTTTCCCCTTAATTGCCGAATCGGAAGCTAACTTCAGCGTCGTTCTACTTAGGTGAAATAATTCCCAACCGTTCACGTCGATACACGAGATACAAAGTATCAAAACACCACACATATTCATGTATTACAGTGCTGCTTATTATCATAAACCGAGCATACGTGTAGCTGACTGTGAAAAACAAAAATGTACATTTCATGCTATTTTACATTTCCTGCCTGGTTAAATCTATCCAGCAGCCACGCTGGTAACGGGACATTGATATCACCCAGGCCGCCCTCACTTGTCTGTCAAGCGGATCGTCTTCTGGAATAAAGTCCCTGGCGCTCTTATGTTACCAAGCGGGCCCACTGACAGACTGACTCATGAAGATTTACGGAGAACTCACATCAGAATCTCAAAACAACAGAGAAATATCGTATATAGCCAAAATTTCGTCGTTTGCAGATAAATTAAATATAAGAAAGATGTCGCTTACCTTCCACGACCTCTTCTATATTTTCATCATCGCTGTCCATGCTGCACGAGGCTGCTGGATCACCACAGCTTTGACTGCTTTTCCTGTCACCCATGGGGCGTCATCTGGGCATGACATGATATGACAACTGACAAGCTTTTCTAGCCTGAGTTAAAACTTGGACGTTTTCACTGTAAGAAATGCACAGATCAGACACAAATTGACACAAATGTTATTATTAGTTCATTTATTTATTTAAAACCGTTCAAAGGAAGCAATCAATTTCATCTTGCAGTTAATGCAGTCATTGCTTTTGGTGGTAAATGATGCACAGCCCATTCTAGGTTATTGGTATGGTTTTTACTTGTGATTTTAACAAATTTCCTGATTTCATCAGTTCTCCCTTACATAAAAGCAAACCAACATTGCCCCTCCCTATCCTGGGGCAGCAGTGTTCCCCCTCCTTGACTGGAATCATTTAGTGATAGGGTGAAAATTGGACCTACCCACTATGGAGAGATTAATGGATTAATTTTGTCAATGTAAGACCTTCTCTTTTCTAAGAAATCATAAAGGTAAAGTGATCTGAGAGTGTAACAATCCATTGTGATGATGTGTTTCCCCTAGATGGGAAATAGGCTACGTCCACATAGTGGACAGTTTGGTGAATGTGAGGATTTCCTGTCTTATTTAATGGCATCTGATATTGTTCCCGGGGTGCACGGTGGCAGAGCCTGCCTTCCAATAAGGAGATCGTGGGTTCGTGGGATCGATTCCCGGACCAGACCAACATCACACAATCTCTCTGGGTGGAGTCTGCATGTCCTCCCCGTGTTACCGTGGGTTCTCTCCGGGTTCTCCGGCTTCCTCCCACCGTCCAAAGACATGCATGTGTAGGTTAATTGATAACTCTAAATTGCCCGTATTGAATGAATGTGTGAGTGAATGGTTGTCTGTCCTTGTCTGTGTCTGTGTTCGCCCTGCGACGAGTTGGCCACTGTCCAGGGTGTGCCCTGCCTAAGGCCCAAAGTCACTGGGATAGGCTCCAGTCACCCGCGACCCCCTAACGGGGACCAAGCGGTAGAAAATGGATGGATGGATGGATGATATTGTTCCCACTGCTCAAAGTGTGTTTTTGTTCCTTTCAAATTCTGCCTGTCGTATTTGGTATCTCTAGAATCTTTTGGGGCACCACTACAATTTAAAGCTGCAGTAATTGATTGTTGAACACTAGAGGGCATAAAACCATCAAAACAAAGCCAACACATATCCCTGGTTTATAAAGTTGTTATGTCAGTTTTGGTAAATAATTGCCTACTTTCACATCCAGCAACATTAAGGCAGGGGTAAGCTTGAAACAAACTAGTTCCACCATGTCTGAAGGCTAACATTTTGTATAGTTGTTCTGTATGGCTAAACTCAAAGGTGTGGGGAAAAGCCAGCCATCAAAAAGAGGAGCAAGATACAATAATTGTTTGCACATACAAAAAGTGACAGAAGTAACTTTTTTAGCGGCCTGGTTGGGGACCTCAGGCTTGTTTGTCTGCTCTTTGCAGATGATGTGGTTCTGTTGGCTTCATCAGACTGTGACCTTCAGCATGCACTGGGGCAATTTTCAGTTGAGTGTGAAGCAGTTGGGATGAGAGTCAGCACCTCCAAGTCTGAGGCCATGGTTCTCTGTCGGAAAACAGTGGATTGCTCCCTCTGCGTTGGGAGTACGTTGCTGCCCCAAGTGAAGGAGTTCAAGTATCTCTGGGTCTTGTTCATGAGTGAGGGTAAAATGGACAGTGAGACTGACAGGTGGTTTGGTGCAGCGTCAGCCGTAATGTGTGCGTTGTTCAGGACCGTTGTGGTGAAGAGGGAGCTGAGCTGGAAGGCAATGCTTTCGATTTACCAGTCGATCTACGTTCCAACTCTCGCTTATGGTCATGAGGTTTAGGTAGTGACCGAAAGAATGAGATTGCAGATACAAGCGGCCAAAATGAGTTTCCTTCGTAGGGTGGCTAGGCTCACCCACCCACATCCGAAGGGAGCTCGGGGTAGAGCTGCTGCTCCTTCACGTCGAAAGAAACCAGTTGAGGTGGTTCGGGCATCTGATCAGGATGCCTCCTGGGCGCCAAAATGAGTTTCCTTCGTAGGGTGGCTGGGCTCACCAACCCACATCCAAAGGGAGCTCGGAGTAGAGCAGCTGCTCCTTCACGTCGAAAGAAACCAGTTGAGGTGGTTCGGGCATCTAATCAGGATGCCTCCTGGGCGCCTTCCTTTGGAGGGTTTTCCCGGTACGTCCAACTGGTAGGAGACCCCAGGGTAGACCCAGAACAAGTTGCAGGGATTATTTATCTCATCTGACTTGGGAACACCTCGGGATCCCCCAGGAGGACCATGACTTCTCAGGACTACCCCTCCTAAAACCGCGACCCGGCCCCAGACTGCCCAACAAAACTCAGCCTTTTAAAGCTCTTAAGTACTGTAAATGAAGATGAATATCACATTAGAAGAATTTTTCACTTTGCCTTGCATCTTCAAAGCACCTTTGTTTTTTAGAATTTTTTTCAAAGAGATATGGATCCAAGGGCATAAACCTCTCTGAATATTGTTCTTAAGAAATAAGACTGAGGCTAACTCAGCAACGGGAAATCAGAGGCTGTTGTGCCCACATCTTTACAGAGACCTGGCTCCACCACAACATCCCGGATCAAGCTATTACAGTTGACAGGCAGACCGTGTTCTGCACCGACAGAACACAAGACTCCGGATAAGACGAGGGGAGGCGGACTCTGTGATGCTTGGTGTTCAAACGTGGTCAAAACTGATGGACAATGTTTCAAAGATGTTTTTAATGTTAAGGTGTCGACCATATTATCTGCCCAGAGAGTTCACCACTGTTTTTGTTGCTGCTGTTTACCCCAGATGCAAATTCACCACAACACCACACCCCAACCAGGTTAAGTAATACCCTGGACCATGTTATGCAAACATTTCTGGCAGCTACAACGTTTTGAGTACACAGACTGGCACATGTTCAGAGATGCCACCACCCAGGAGAACCACATCAATCTTGAGGAATATACATCATCAGTGACATCATACATCAGCAAATGTGTTGATGATGTGGTGATCACAAAGACAATAAAAGCATTCCCCAATCAGAAAGCCTGGATAAATGGAGAGGTGACAGTCCTATCCAGAGCCAAAAAAACCTGCCTTTCGATAAGGTGACAAGGAAGCTTACAGCAGCCCTCCACTCAACCCACAAACATCTTGAAAACAATAACACCTACATCAGAATGCTATTTGTTGATTTCAACTCAGCATTCAACACAATCACCCCACTGAAACTGATACACCCACGACTGCAATCCTTGCCATGGAGAGAAATCTATTGTGAAGTTTGCGGACGACACTACAATCACAATATTGTGGTGGACGGCTGTGGCTTAGTGGTAGAGTGGGTCCATCAGAAGGTTGGTGGTTCGATCCCGGTTTCCCCCAGACCTCATGAAGTCTCCTTGGGCAAGATACTGAACCCCAAATTGCTTTCTTTGGACTAATGAGCAGTTTGCATCTGCCATCAGTGGGTGAATGTGATATTTCTGATATGTAGTGTGAAATGTTTTGAGTAGTCGGAAGACTAGAAAGGCACTATTCAAGTACAGTCCATTTACCATCATCGGTCGGATTACAAACAATGATCAGAATTCATATCAGGACTGCAACCACAAGGGGGCAGAAGCCAGTGTCTTCTTGTGCCAGTCCCAAGTCTGGATAAATGCAGAGGGTTGTGTCAGGAAGGGCATCCGACATAAAACACATGCCAAATTAAAAATGCGAATCGTGAAAATGACTTCCATGCCGGATCGGTCGGGGCCCGGGTTAACAACGACTGCCACCGGTGCTGTTGACCTACAGGGTACCGGTGGAAATTGGACTACTGTTGGTCAAAGTCAAAGACGAAGAAGGAGAGGAGGAAGGTGTGTTCGTAGGCAGAGAGAGAAGAGGAAAGCTAAGAATGTAGGACTGACAGTAGGGACTTTGAATGTTGGGACTATGACAGGGAAGGCTAGAGAGTTGATTGACATGATGCAGAGAAGGAAGGTGGACATACTGTGTGTCCAGGAGACCAGGTGGAAAGGTAGCAAGGCTAGAAGCTTAGGAGCAGGGTTCAAGTTGTTCTACCATTGGTCAGATAGGAAGAGAAACAGAGTAGGAGTTATCCTGAAAGAGGAGTTTGTGAGGAATGTTCTAGAGGTGAAAAGAGTATCAGACAGGTTGATGAGTCTGAAGCTGGAAATTGAAGGGGTGATGTTCAATGTTGTGAGTGGTTATGCCCCACAGGTAGGATGTGAGTTAGAAGAGAAGGAGAAATTCTGGAGTGAGTTAGATGAAGTGATGCAGAGCATCCCCAGAGGTGAGAGTGGTGATTGGTGCAGATTTCAATGGGCATGTAGGTGAAGGGAACAGAGGTGATGAGAATGTGATGGGCAGGTTTGGTCTTCAGGACAGGAACGCAGAAGGACAGATGGTGGTAGACTTTGCAAAGAGGATGGAAATGGCTGTAGTGAACACTTTCTTCCAGAAGAGGCAGGAACATAGGGTGACATATAAGAGCGGAGGTAGAAGCACTCAGGTGGACTACATCTTGTGTAGACGTTGTAATCTGAAAGAGACCAGTGACTGTAAAGTAGTGGTAGGGGAGAGTGTAGCCAGACAACACAGGATGGTAGTGTGTAAAATGTCTCTGGTGGTGAGGAAGATGAAGAGGACAAAGGCAGAGCAGAGGACGAAGTGGTGGAAGTTGAAAAAGGAAGAATGTCGTGTAGTTTTCAGGGAGGAGCTGAGACAGACTCTGGGTGGTCAGGAAGTGCTCCCAGATGACTGGACCACTACAGCTAATGTGATCAGGGAGACAGGTAGGAGGGTACTCGGTGTGTCATCTGGAAAGAGGAAAGTGGACAAGGAGACTTGGTGGTGGAACGAGGAAGTTCAGGAGTGTATACAGAGAAAGAGGTTAGCTAAGAAGAAGTGGGACACTGAGAGGACTGAAGAGAGTAGACAGGAGTACAGGGTGATGCACAGTAAGGTGAAGGTAGAGGTGGCAAAGGCCCAACAAAGAGCATATGAGGACTTGTATGCTAGGTTGGACACTAAAGAGGGAGAGGTGGATTTGTACAGGTTGGCCAGACAAAGAGATAGAGATGGGAAGGATGTGCAGCAGGTTAGGGTGATTAAAGATAAGGATGGAAATGTATTGACAGGTGCCAGGAGTGTGATGGGAAGATGGAAGGAGTACTTTGAAGAGTTGAATGAGGAAAATGATAGGGAACGAAGAGTAGAAGAGGTGACTGGTGTGGAGCAGGTAGTAGCAAAGATTAGCAAGAGTAAAGTGAGGAGGACGTTGAAGAGGATGAAGAGTGGAAAGGCAGTTGGTCCTGATGACATACCTGTGGAGGTATGGAAGTGTCTAGGAGAGGTGGCAGTAGAGTTTCTGACTAGTTTGTTTAACAAGATCTTGGAGAGTGAGAGGATGCCCGAGCAATGGAGAAGTGTACTGGTACCAATTTTTAAGAACAAGGGAGATGTGCAGAGCTGTGGCAACTACAGAGGAATAAAGCTGATGAGCCATACAATGAAGTTGTGGGAAAGAGTAGTGGAAGCTAGGCTAAGGGCAGAGGTGAGCATTTGTGAGCAGCAATATGGTTTCATGCCTAGAAAGAGTACAACAGATGCAGTATTTGCTCTGAGGATGCTGATGGAGAAGTACAGAGAAGGTCATAGGGAGTTGCATTGTGTCTTCGTAGATTTAGAGAAAGCGTATGACAGGGTGCCGAGAGAGGAGCTGTGGTATTGTATGAGGAAGTCTGGAGTGGCAGAGAAGTATGTTAGAGTGGTGCAGGACATGTATGAGAGCTGTAAGACCATGGTGAGGTGTGCTGTAGGTTCAAGGTGGAGGTGGGTCTGCATCAAGGATCGGCTCTGAGTCTCTTCTTGTTTGCTCTGGTGATGGACAGGCTGACAGATGAGGTTAGACAGGAATCTCCATGGACTATGATGTTTGCGGATGACATTGTGATTTGTAGTGAGAGCAGGGAGCAGGTGGAGGAAAATCTAGAGAGATGGAGGTCTGCTCTGGAAAACAGAGGAATGAAGCTTAGCTGCAGTAAGACAGAATACATGTGCGTCAATGAGAGGGACCCAGGTGGAACGGTGAGGTTACAGGAAGCAGAGGTGAACAAGGTGCAGGACTTTAAGTACTTAGGGTCAACGGTTCAGAGCAATGGAGACTGTGGAAAAGAGGTGAAGAGGCGAGTGCAAGCAGGTTGGAACGGGTGGAGAAAAGTGTCAGGTGTATTGTGTGATAAAAGAGTATCAGCAAGAATGAAAGGAAAGGTGTTCAAGACGGTGGTGAGACCAGCGATGTTGTACAGCTTAGAAACAGTGGCACTGAAGAAAAGACAAGAGGCAGAGCTTGAGGTAGCAGAGCTTAAGATGCTGAGGTTCTCTTTGGGAGTGACGAGGATGGACAGGATCAGGAATGAGTACATCAGAGGGACAGCTCATGTTAGATGTTTTGGAGATAAAGTCAGAGAGGCCAGATTGAGGTGGTTTGGACATGTTCAGAGGAGAGACTGTGAATATATTGGTAGAAGGATGCTGAGGTTGGAGCTGCCAGGCAGGAGGTCTAGAGGAAGACCAAAGAGGAGATTTATGGATGTAGTGAGAGAGGACATGAAGTTAATTGGTGTGAGTGAAGAGGATGCAGAGGACAGGGTTAGATGGAGGCACATGATTCGCTGTGGCGACCCCTGAAAGGGAACAGCCGAAAGGAAAAGGAAAAGAAGATCAGAATTCATATCGGGAGGAAATGAAAAATCTTGCAGGGTGGTGCATAGAGAACAACCTACTCCTCAACAAAACCAAGGAGCTGAGATTGAGATACACACCCCTGTCTACATCAGTGAATCTGAGGTGGAGCAGGTGAACAGTTTTAGGTTCCTGAGTATGAGCATCACAGAGAACATGGAGTCATGGATATCACACATCTCCAACCTGGTAAAGGAAGCTCAGAAACAGCTCTATTTCTTAAGGAAACTTAAGAAGGCAAAATTCCCATGCCAAGTTCTTATTAACTTTTACAGAGGAGCAAGAGAAAGCATCCTGTTTGGAAACATTACAAACTAACATGGGCTGTACACAGCCCAGAACAGGAGGGCTCTGCAGCAGGTGATTAAAACCACTCAGAACATCATTGGTACTTATTTACCAAGCATTAATGATATCAGTGAGGTGAGGTGTCTGCGCAGAGCCCAAAGGATACTAAAAGACAATACCCACCCCAGCCTGTTCACCCTACTGCTGTCTGGCAAGTGATACAGAAGTATCCGCTGCCGTACCATCAGACTACAGAGCAGCTTCTTTCCTCAGGCTGTGAGACTCCTCAATTCATCCTCTGCACATAAATAATAGTTTTCTGTCTACTACAGCTTGCATTTCACTGTACAACCCTGTGTTATATTATGATAAATAAATTAACCTTGAACCTTTTTCTGAATTTAGCCAAGCTGGTGCAGATATTAGTATTTAAGCATCTTAGTTCAGGCTTCCCTTCTGTCATACATTCAGTAGCAGGGCAGGGCCTTAACAACACAACGTGAACAGCACTTGTTGTGGGATGTGCTAACGTTGCTTTCCTCCTGGAAGTACCTCCTGCTTGTTATGTAAAGTTTACTTTGTATGAGAGACAAACTGTGTGGAGTGATGTATTTTCAGCAGAGCGATGGGAACCAACTGCCCTTATTTGTTGGCTGCAGTGTTTCTTCTGTCTGCCCTGCAAATGGGTAAGCTAAAAATGTCAGCATACCTACTTAAACATACTTACAGTACATACAGTAGTGGCAGTAGTGGGTATTTACCAACTGCTTTTCTCACACTCTCATATCGCTGTGGGTTTTTAGGTCAAACTTTGAGTAGAAACTGTATTAGACATATTGTAGTGACATTTGTTGTTACTTTTTGCTTTCATTCATGCCCTGATTCATTGGATCACTGAGATTGAGATTTCAACTTTAAAAAAGTGGTAGTTTGAAAACGTGGCCATTATAGTGTTATAGCCCTTGCTCAAGGGGAAGCAACTTAAAGGAATAAACTGAATTGAATAAACCAAACTGTCAGTTTATTAAACAAATAACAAGTACAAAGGAACAAACAAAGTGGTGTGGGGAGACTTCTGCTGAGCCTGCTGGCTGCAGGAGTGGCTGAGAGAGAGTGCTGCTGGGTGGATGAGGGGCTTTTAAACCCTGCAGAGCAGGTGCCATGTATTAGCAGTTAGGGCTGGTGGCATATATCAGAATCAGAATCAGAAATACTTTATTGATCCCCGTAGGGAAACTCTTTGTTACAGTAGCTCGCCTTTGCGTCAGTGCACACAGGAGAAAGTACTAGAAAACGATATGATACACTATAAACAGGTCAGAAATAAATTAAGTATCATGTCGGTATAAGTATAAGATAAACTAAGTGTCGAGTACCAAGTGGGTTTACTGGTTGATGGTGAAGTACAGTATAAAATACAATGTCACTAATTATGTAATAAATAATAGTAATAAGCGGAGGTGCATGTACTGTCGAGAGTAATTGAGGTATATAGTATCCGTAACAATAAATAAGAAAAACTAACAAGGGAAAACTAATATTGCACTTGAGTAGTAAACAGAATATTGCACAATTATTATTAATTATGGCGGAGATGTAATGCTCAATGTCCAGTTTAGTGACCTAGGGTCAAACAGACTAACCCTTAGAGGGAGGAGTTAAAGAGTTTGATGGCCACAGGCAGGAATGACTTCCTGTGGCGCTCTGTGGAGCTCTTTGGTGGGATGAGTCTTCCGCTGAAGGTGCTCCTTTGTTTGACCAGCACGTCATGGAGCGGGTGGGAGACACTGTCCAATGTATGCTATGCTATGTATGTATATCAAATCTGAAGAACAGGTAGGTGTATATGGTTAATTGCATAACAGTTATGTCCATAATATTGCACATAATGTCCCATTATAGCACATTATGTCCTGTAAGTCAGAGAGTTGTAATTTGCAGCGTGTTTTCTAAATGCTGTGCATGTGTTGTCAAATTAATGAAGATGCTTTCTTAATTTGCTTGTGTTTTGTCTATTTGCATGTGTTTTCTTAAGTTGCAGTGTGTTTGCACTTGTTGGCCACCGTAGTTTTCTGCCTACTGAAGTCCATTACCAACTCCTTCGTCTTACCAGTGTTAAGCTGCAGGTGGCTCAGCCCACACCACTCAATGAAGGCCCACTATGCTCTGTACTCAGCCTCCTTCCCCTCACTGATGCATCCACAATTGCAAAGTTGTCTAACGATTATGAGGCAAACAGTGGAAATACAGAGTTCACGTTACAAAGTAATCTACCAGGAATGTACACTTGCACGTATTTGATTGTCCAATGCAGGTTGCTCTATATATTAATGAACAAAAGATCGTGTCAGCACTAAATATCAGCTATCCAAAATTAGAATTTGCCATATCATGTCTTCCTTTTATCTAGTCAAAGTCAATCAAAGATGTTTTGATATTAAAGTTGACTGTGTGTGCTACGGTGTTTTCAGTCAGAACTGTGTGGAGTGTTACCCTGTATTCCTGGTGACACCGTGGACCTGCAGTATGTTCTTCAGCGAGGTGTACATAATCGCGCAACAAATATATGTCAACAGATATGTCAAGTCCACCAAGAAAAGGTAATTTAACTGATACAACATTGTTTTTACAAAATATTTAAATGTATGATGTGTTTTCTCTATAATATGCCATGACAGAAATTAATTTAGTTGAATGAGTGCTTTCTGGTTTGCGGGTTATCTGTTTTTTACCTGACTTTCGCTTATGAAATGTGGGTTATTTCAGAAATAGGATTGTTCACAGGATACTCATCTGTTTGCAGCTCTAATGATGTCCAATCAGTGTTATCTGTTTGTTTCTAACCAAACCCCAGGATCATGTTCTTCTAAAATGCAGTTTTTGTAACCTCGCAGATACCTTTAAGTCTGAAAAATTCTATCGAACAAAATTGGCCTTTGGTGTCTCATTTTCACAGTAACAAAAATATATGCCCAAGTTTGTCATGCAGTTCATCTTATCATACATATAGCCTACTGTAGAATATTACTCCCCTGCACAGTGACACCTTAACTTTCAATGTGGTCTTTCACATTTTATAGAACCAAACAAATTTTACAAAGGTTTAATTTCTTAATTTCCTTTAAAGGTTCTCAATATACAAATATACATGCATAGAGTACACACATAAATATATACTATATAATTTCCATAGCTTTATGGATGGTCATACATACACAGCATACATGCATATTGTAAACAAATATGTATGTCTAAATATATATACTGTACATCAAAGGAGAGAGACACCATCTATTAACCTAGAACCCATCAAGCATTCTCACCTTTACCTTTCTAGCAGAATTTTGTACACAGCAATGATGGGATCCACTGACATTTAGTGCAACTCTCCATCCATACATGATGTCCGTAAATATGTACATCAGACTTCTTTCTGTGCTTCCACATGTACTTCTTGGGATGCTGTACATCATTGTTCTATATTGATAATGAATGGTTTATTCCACGCAGGTATGTTGTTGTTTTATTTTCGTCCTGGTGTCCTATCGTCTCCTAGCGGCTGTATGGTGTACTGGCCTAAACGGGACATACTGAACACAGTAGGTGTCAGACACAAACCCTTTACATTTTCTGTCGAAATTCTGCATTTCAGCGCAGCATTTATTGTTTTTCACGTCGCAAGGTATGTGTCCCGAGTTCACATTTTTGTTTATTTAACGTAATATGTGTGGCAGTTGAAGCTAAACAGCATCCGGCTTAGCATGCTAACAGCTAGTTAGCAGCAGGCCTGGCTGCTATAGGGCTTGTTTTTTCCGCCAGCTAGCCTCTTCTGTCACCCGTTTTAATATGGCAAGCTAACAAGCTAACTGTGGTTCAGACTTCAAGCAAGCAAAAGACATGATACCTCTCTGTGTGTGGGCTGTTGGGCTCAGTTCTCACTAGCTTTGCTTCAGGTCAATATTGCACAACTGATTTTTTTTTTTTTTAATCGCTAGTGTGTGATGTAACGTTATCGCCTTTCAGCCATATCACTGCCCAGCACAGCCATGGGTAAATGCAAATTCAATAAGAAGTTCTAGAGATTCGTACGAGGCGCGATGTGAACTTTGTCGCAAAACATTCAAACTTGGGATAATGGTAAGCACTGATTCTCACATGAAATCTCAAAAGCACTATGCCCATTGAGTCGTACGCTGCTACTGGTAGTTTGGCTGTACGTACTAGAGATGATTTGCTCTGCATTGGTGTAATGTAAATAAGTACATTTAGGCTACTCAAGTATTGTACTTAAGTACAAATTCGAGGTACTTCTACTTCACTTGAGTCTTTTCTTTTCATGCCGCTTTCTACTTCTACTCCACTAACGTTACAGCTCAGCGTCAAATATTGTCATTTTTATTCCACTACATTTGTCTGACAGCTTTAATTACTATTTTTCAGTTTTTCATACCCATCCTGTCCAGTGTAAAACCATGTATCTCCAAATGTGGTGATTTGAATGTTTGTAATAAAGTGAAGGACCAAGTGTCCCTTTATGGGTTGAGAAAATTCTCCTACTTCTTTATAATAAATAAACTGTTTTAAACCCTCCTTGAATTAGCTAAAATGCATCATCACAAAGCTGAAAACAGGGCTGTTTTTCTGAGCTCATGAAAAATTGACTTTATAGAGATACGTGGTTCTCACAGGACAGCAACGCTACAAACACATGCTGATCTTATAGAATGTGATGCATTGCTGTAGATTAAACTACCCAACAGTATATAAACTAGTTAAAATTAACTCAACCTTAAACAACTACAGCAGTAAAATGCAACATACAGATTAATGCAGCAGTAATATTAATCCAGAAACATCATATATAATAGTGAAACACTTACAGGGAACATTTGACTGCAGAATGAGTACTTTTAAGTACATTTAGTTGATAATACTTACAACTTAAGTAATGTTTTGAATGCAGAACTTTTACTTGTAGTTAAATATTTTCACAGTGTTGTATTTGTACTTTTTTACTTAAAGGATCTGAATACTTCTTCCACCAGTGCTGCTCTGGCAAAGCCTTAGGGCCCCGCTACCATTCATCAAACTACAGCCATACAGTTTTATTTTTGTTAATGAGAAGGTGCTTATGTTAGCTAATGTGCACTGAATATTACAGTTATTCAAATTCAATAAAACTCAATAATGGCATATACTGTAGTGTAGTTTGCTGCGGTAATGGTATTATTTTTTCCTTTTAGAGGTATTAAAAAGGACTTAAATTCATTAAATTTCACTTAAGGTCATTAAATTTGTACTTAAAAAATGTGCAAATACCCTGCTAGAAAGAGTCCCATTTTTTTCTTTTGTCAAATATGCGTACCATACAATGGTGTGCAAAAGTGTTTGCCCCCTTCCCGATTTCTTATTATTTTGCATGTTTGTCATACTTAAATGTTTCAGATCATCAAACAAATTTAAATATTAGTCAAAGATAACACAAGTAAACACAAAATGCTGTTTTTAAATGAAGGTTGTTATTATTAAGGGAAAACAAAACCTACATGGCCCTGTGTGAAACAGTGTTAAAACATAACTGTGGTTTATCACACCTGAGTTCAATTTCTCTAGCCACACCCAGGCCTGATTACTGCCACACCTGTTTTCAATCAAGAAATCACTTAAATAGGACCTGCCTGACAAAGTGAAGTTGACCAAAAGATCTTCAAAAGCTAGATATCATGCCGAGATCCAAAGAAATTCAGGAACAAATGAGAAAGAAAGTAATTGAGATCTATCGGTCTGGAAAAGGTTATAAAGCCATTTCTAAAGCTTTAGGACTTCAGCGAACCACAGTGAGAGCCATTATCCACAAATGGCGAAAACATGGAACAGTAGTGAACCTTCCCAGGAGTGGCCGGCCGACCAAAATTACCCCAAGAGCGCAGTGGCGACTCATCCAAGAGATCATAAAAGACCCCTGTAGTGGCAATTTCTTCAGAATAAAGAAACACTCAAGGCGATCACTTGTCTTTCTGTAGGTTTACTTCAAGCGTCTGCAGACGGACTCACAGCAGCAAAACATACATCAGTATAATCTGCTCTGAATGAGTACAGAGGGAAAAAAAGCATCAGTTATTTATCCAGTCTTCAGGGTCAGGCTCCTCAGCCCCGGGAGAAGAGTGTCCCTGAAGTCTGGACATAACAGTCAATAGGATAATTTGTAGTTCCATGTCATCATTATCAGTGTACTGTTCTCATCTCGCAGTCCAAACAATCATACACAGATCAAATATTGACGCCAAACAATTATGAATAACATCTGTATGTTATTATATCAGAGAGTCCGTTTGTTCTTTCCATTACACCCCACAACAACATCCAAAGAACTGCAGGCCTCACTTGCCTCAGTTAAGGTCAGTGTTCATGACTCCACCATAAGAAAGAAACAGAGAGTTCCAAGATGAAAACCACTGCTGAGCAAAAAGAACATTAAGGCTCGTCTCATTTTTGCCAGAAAACATCTTGATGATCCCCAAGACTTTTGGGAAAATGCTCTGTGGACTGACGAGACAAAAGTTGAACTTTTTGGAAGGTGTGTGTCCCATTACATCTGGCGTAAAAGTAACACCGCATTTCAGAAAAAGAACATCATACCAACAGTAAAACATGGTCGTGGTAGTGTGATGGTCTAGGGCTGTTTTGCTGCTTCAGGACCTGGAAGACTTGCTGTGATAAATGGAACCATGAATTCTGCTGTCTACCAAAAACTCCTGAAGGTGAATGTCCGTCTGTTCGTGACCTCAAGCTGAAGAGAACTTGGGTTCTGAAGAAGGACAATGATCCAAAACACACCAGCAAGTCCACCTCTGAATGGCTGAAGAAGAACAAAATGAAGACTTTGGAGTGCCGTAGTCAAAGTCCTGACCTGAATCCTATTGAGATGCTGTGGCATGCCCTTAAAAAGCCAGTTCATGCTTGAAAAGCCTCCAATGTGACTGAATTACAACAATTCTGCAAAGATGAGTGGGCCAAAATTCCTCCACAGTGCTGTACAAGACTCATTACAAGTTATCGCAAACGCTTGATTGCAGTTGTTGCTGCTAAGGGTGGCCCAACCAGTTATTAGGTTTAGGGGGCAATCACTGTTTCACACAGGGCCATGTAGGTTTGGATTTTGTTTTCCCTTAATAATAACCTTCATTTAAAAACAGCATTTTGTGTTTACTTGTGTTATCTTTGACTAATATTTAAATTTGTTTGATGATCTGAAACATTTAAGTGTGACAAACATGCAAAAAAAAAATCAGGAAGGGGGCAAACACTTTTTCACACCACTGTATATATGGAGTTAGGATTTTTTTTGTAAAGCATTATGTTCATAAGACAAATTCGGCATACCACTAAATAGCACTTTATGAACTTTTAATAAATCCTACCTTTTGAAATGAGCTTATCTGACAGTACTCGCTACTGCCCATCACGGTTAAATAAGTGGAAAATGTTTATGGGAGTGTTAGGGAAGACACTTGCAAATACTAGCATTTCAGTGAGTTACGTAATTAATGTAGTGGCTCCTGGTCCGTCAGAAAAGCTATAAAGTCATCTTTAACCAGGTGTATCTTGTATAATAAACATACACTAAATTGATTAAATGATAATTTCCTAAAACTTTCAGTGTCCCTTAGAATCGCAGCCCTGCATTCCAAAAAGGAAGACGAGTACTTCACCATGAGCTCAGACGATGGTGAGACAACATGCACACACGCATGTAATCATTCCTCAGTTCAAATGGCAGTCAAATCAGTCATGTTGTTTGACTGTCCCTACGTGGCTGCAGGTGACATGGAGAACCAGGTTGAGCTGGAAGAGAAGACAAGGCTCATCAACCAGGTGCTGGAGCTTCAACACACTTTAGAGGGTATGACAAGCGCACACACACACACACACACACACACACACACACACACACACATTATTAAATATGGACAGAAAAAATGCTTAAAAGCACATTTTTTCAAATCAGATGTGAAAAACGTGTGTGTGTGTGTGAATGACTGCAATCACTCATGTATAGTTGTATAGTCTACACAACGATAGATTTATAGTTGTACTAAAAATTGATTTTTTGAATTGCAACATAAAAGACTGGCATTGCATCCAGATTGCTGTGACTGCAGCATGAAGCATGGCTGCATACCTCCTCCATCACTGGTGTCATGTGGTGCAACTTTCATACTACAACTAGATATGACTGTGGTGTGAAGAGCAAGAGGATCCAGCTCACTGCTGTTACCACAGCAACCAATGTAGATAATTTGACAATGCCTAAACACAAATCTCACCTTATCACATGCAGATAACCTTTATTTATTCAGAGGGAGTTTCACTGAGAGCAATGCTCTCTTTTTCAGGATCTCCCTGATCTCATTCACACAGTTACACATTCACACCTGGAAGCTGTATAGTACAACCACTGTTTGATCTGCTGGCCACTGAGCAGCTCCACTGGAACAGTTGGGGTTAAGGGCCTTGCTCAAGGGCAACTCAATGGTGGTAATGAGGGAGGGGCAAGCACTGCTTTTTTCCTTTCATTCCAACATTGACAATATATTGCAACATGTTCCACTTATAAGACATTATTGAAATACTGACACCGAGTAACAATGGATTACTCCACATTGGAAAATGTGGGGAATAAGGTAAGGGGATAGTCAAAATAACTTGTGAGGAAGAAAAACTGATGGTAAAGATGGCAGATACTGGTGAAAATCAAACTCGAGCGGCATCATCAACTTCAAGTCAAAGTTCTGGTGTTCCTTGTTTTTGTGTGGTTTTCTATTGTCTTTAGTGCTCATGATCAAACAAAATACCCTTTTAGCTGCCATATACCAGTATAATTTTGCTGATGACTGTGTTTGTGTGTTCAGACCTGTCTGCCAGAGTGGATGCTGTCAAAGAAGAGAACCTGAAGCTGAAGTCGGAGAACCAGGTTCTGGGTCAGTACATTGAAAACCTCATGTCCGCCTCCAGTGTCTTCCAGACCACTGACACTAAGAGCAAACGAAAGTAAGGAGAACCTCGGAGAGCCTTGACCTAGAACTCCCCACACATTCCATAACCTCAAACCAAAGCCTGAACCTAAACTGTCCTGGATGACTGGACTCTTAATGATCAACATCATGGACCCTTTAATACTGCCTAAACCTAAAACATGTCTGCAAACATGGGTATTCGTCATGACCTTAATATGTGCACTGGGCAGCAGTGTTGCATTTTTCACATCAGAATGTACAGGAAAGGGGGAAAAAAGCTGGAGAATTTAAACCTGTTTTCAGCCCTGGAAAATCAGTCAGAATACAAAGACCCAGATTTTTATTAAGCTCAACTAATAAGCAGATATGCACCACAGTTTTTTTAAATTTTGAAGTTGAACACGTGTGAGCTGTGGTAACCCTGTAACCCCTGATTGCATCTGTATGCAAAGATATTTCTTTTCAGATGCATGTTTTAGACTTTAGTCAGCTGCAACTCAGAACCACATCTAACTTCATCTCTCAACCCAAATATCTTAAGTCCCAAGACACTGAGTACTGAGGAAAAGCAGACACAACTCTAAACAGGTTGTCATAGATGTGCAGTTGATCCTCAAATCTTCTACCAGTTACAAACATACAATGGTTTAGTGAGTGAACAGCATGTCAGCATGACATAGATAGCAGCCAGTAGTTTTAATTTTGGTACAGGCTTTTGTATTTGAGCTACATTGTGTAAACTTGATTAAAAACTGGACTGGTACTTAAATTCAGGTGAACTACGGCATGTTTAATTTGTATGTATTTTATGCTGTAAATTAAGTCAGAATTGGCTCAATAGTCAGAACTGATTAAATATAAACATTCACAGCACAATAATAAATAATTGACTTTAAGAAGGTCAAAAATAAATCAATTGAGCATGCGTGCAGCAGGGGGGTAGAAAACTCATTACAATATCATTATATCCTAAGGTTTCGGAAATAAAGTAACTTGCTGGAAACCATCAAAATGGCTGTTTAAAGGAAAATTTGTTCTCGCATTTCCCAAACTTTTTGTACCACACACCACACTCTGATAGACATCTGTCGGCACTGGCTAGCTAACGTGACAAATATTCCAGTGAGATAAGGCAGCTAGTAGCAGTAATAACGCTAACCCAGACTATACAAAGGTAGCTCTACAGGTAGTGAGAAATGAAACTTGAGTGTCCCAAAACATCAATGGGCAGCATGGGTTAAAAGCACAGAGCCCCACTCACACAAGTAACGTTAGCATTAAAAAAAGATATATTAGTAACGTGGATGTAGTAGTAACGCTAGCACTGATCATAGAGCCTGACAAACTTATGCAATATTTCTTTAACTACACTTAAAAACAGTTGCTGTGCAAAACTATCCACCACCTTATTAAAATCTGGGGCTCTGACCAGATCGCTGCATGCTAATAGCTAATTCTGGACCCTGAGCCTACAGGGAGCTTTCCTTCTTGGGATATTTAACGTTTTCCACGCATTACTTTTGTAGTTTGTGCAGTTAATGATGCAAAATCAACTCAAACAACAACAAATCAACAAAACCATAAGCTCAGTCATTTCAGTTAGTTTTCTATCCCCCGCATCTCATAGTGGCGTTGCAAATCTGTCTGTATCACAGATATTCATTATCATGGAAAATATGTTTTACTTAAATGTTATAGTTCAGATCATGCTGAGACTCTTTCAAAGCCATGTTGTCAGATGTCCATTGGCTCACAGAGATGTTTGGAACTGGTGATGTTACTGTTCCCCTCCACCCCCACTGAACCAAAAAAACACAATCCTATTCAGATTTTTTTCTAGAATTAAAATGTTTACGTTAAACTTTCCTTTTCTCCTTGGGGCATAATGGCTCCGGCTTAGTCGAACACAATTTTCAGTGTTTGCTGGTGAGAGATCATGTCTTTGTCAGTGCACTAGAGACTCCTACTGGTTGGTCAGGGTGCCTGCATGGAGGCAGCTGGTGTCACCATGTGTATCAGAAGAGACACGTTAGTCTACTCCCTCCCCAACAGTGGAGTTAGCAATGGCAAGGAGCACAGTACAGGAAAATTTGGCTGTTCAAAATGGGGAGAAAAAGTGGGGATTCAGTAAATCTTAGAATTTGTATTTTTGTTATAAAATGGTTTTATTGTTACTGCTTATAACTTCTCTAAAGAGAGAAGGGTTAAAGGGCCATTTTGAAATTGTTTAGTCTTTGTCATTTCAGTACAATGTCACTTTTTTGTTGCCATTTTGTTGCTGCTTCTTACAAGTTGGGAAATAAATTACTACTTAAACAGTGACTGTCTTTGTTAAATCAGTGACAAATATACATACTGTATTTTATGCATAAATGTTGAAGAAACATCATCTATGATGTCTTGAAATATCTTTAAATCTGTTGCATTTGTATGTTTTTTTCGTATTGTTTTTTGTTGCGTATTTGAAATGACTGGTTTAATAAAGTGATGACATGTTTGTCGGTAATGTTTCCTTAGCTAATCATCTGTTTCATATTTCACATGCTACCAGAGTCACTAAGAGGGCTTTCAAGGGACAAGTGACCCACTGCTTTGCCCTCTGCATTTTCAGTGTTGGTATATACTGCATATACAGGCTAGTAAATGAAAGGAAAATCTGAAGAAAATAGTATAGAAATATAAAAAATGCAATTTGATAATGCCCTTCAGTAGACTTCCACACACTTGGAGAATCTATGACAAGGAGCACTGTGGTGGAACAACAACTTAGTAACACACTTAATGTTGGATTTTCCTTTCGTCACCCATTTGTAGGTTTCTATGATAGATAAAAACTTACAAATACATGTAACCTGTAAACTATACTGTGTGTAGTCGTTGTTTGAATGATTCCACACTGAGGACATTGGGCCATCTATATTGAATTAATGTGTATGCTCTGGTTTCCCAGGAACAACATGTTCATTGATTTGGAAGTTAACAGAGAGATCATCCAAGTGTTAAGATGTTGGGAAAGTGGGAGAAACCCATAGCCTGTAGGCACAGCAGTGGTGTGTATCATAGTTCTTCCGATAGTCTTTGTAAAGACAAAGAGCAGAGACCAGAGTCTGGAATCCAGCAGTTTTAGCATTAGCACAGTAATTTGGAACTACTTCCTTGTTCTAGGTAACCCCAGACTCTGCTACCAGACACTGGGGTACAATAAGAAACAAGGCCAAATGCTTACTTATCCTACACAGAAAACCACAGGAGAAACCAAAGTTCAGACTTGCCTAAGGCCCTTCAAATTCTTCCATAGGGGGATTAACTTTAACATTCCTGACTTTGTGTCCTCACAGTAGGGTTGGGTATTCTTTGAAAGATGAAGATCAGATCACATTTTATGACAAATTTATTCAGAAATTCATGAAATTCCAAAAGGTTCACATACTTTTCCTTACCACTGTAAATATAAACATGTTTTTCTACAAACCTCCTTTTTCATTTAACAAAAGAAGCCAAAGTTCTCAAATGTTGAATGTCTAAACACAAGCAACACAAGAACTTTGCCTAAACAGTCTAAAATGAGCAAAAGTTTGATTAAATTAGGAACTGGCTGATCAAAGAATAATTGAGATTATGAATCTGACATTTATTAACAACTTTCTGTACCTGACACTTTTTTTGATACAGTGCTACAGACACATTTTGGTCAGTACAGAAAATGTATCGAGGTTATAAAATATTTAATTACATACATGTTATTCTATATTTTTCTTATCAACAAATTCTGTGAAAAGACAAAAACCAACAATGAGTTAATCTGTCTCTCAATACTTTCTGACTTCCCTACCCTGTCTGTGGCTCTCAACCACAAGCCCACTGGTTTCTACTGAAGACTTAAATCTTTAGAATCGGCTCACAAATATAGTTTGAGTCAAAATAAACTACAGTGTGTGTGTGTATCCATGGCACAGAGAAATAATCAGGCTTTGGATACACACACAATACTTGTGGTTCCTAGAGTTTCCAAAAGTAGAATGGGACCCAGAGCCTTCAGTTATCAAGCTCCTCTCCTGTTCCAGTTTTGGTTCAGGAGGCAGACACCATCTCCACATTTAAGAGTAGGCTTAAGACTTTCCTTTTTGATAAAATTTATCATTAGGGCTGGCTTGGGTGAGTCCTGAACCATCCCTTAGTTATGCTGCTATAGGCCTAGACTGCCAGGAGACTTCCCATGATGCACCTCTCTCCTCCTCTCACTCTCCATTTGTATGCATTTTTCTCCCATTACTGCATGTTACTAAGTCGACATCTTCTCTCTCCTGTAGTTTTGTGCTTTCTCGTCTCTCTCCTCTCTCCTTCTGTCGCTTTCAGCAGGTATTTCTGCCTTCGGAGCTGCGGAGACTGGATCTTTGGTTGTGGGCCACCTGCTGCCCCCGTGTTCCTGCTCGACAACTGCTACAACAGTTGTTGTTATTGGCTTTGTTACTATTATTGTCATTCTGAAAACAGTGTCCAGATGACTACGACTGAAACCTTTTCTACGATATTATTGTCATTATTATTCCTATGACTATCATTCCTATTAATATTACTTTATTAATATTACCACTACCATTACATTATTACTATTTTAAAATTCTAGGTGGAATTTGCATTATGCTTCCATCTCCCCGACCCCACCATTGAGTCTGGTTCTGCCCGAGGTTTCTGCCTGTTAAAAGGAAGTTTTTTCTTTCCACAGTCGCCAAGTGCTTGCTCATGGTGGGATCTGTTGGGTCTCTGTAAATAATATTATAAAGAGTATGGTCTAGACCTGCTCTATAGGAAAAGTGCAATGAGATAACTTCTGTTATGAATTGGCGCTATATAAATAAAATAAATAAAAGATGATGTAAGAGATTTTTCTTTTCCTTTTCTTACCCTGTGTGCCTCTTGATGGAATTGTAAAGAAACTTTGTATTTTCTGCATTGGACTACAAGGCATCTAAGATCAGTCAGATCAAGTCTCTTTAGGCCAAAATAAAGTTAGGGGTCAGTGTTTGGGGACGAAAAGTCCTGGCTGATCTCTCTGAGAGCGTTACTCAGAACGAATCTGTCATACAAACCTCTCAGTGGATGCCAGAAAATTCTATAAGCAGAAATTAGAACACGAATAAAAACTGTACTGAAATTGAACATACCAGTTTTGTGAATATCTTGTAATTATTATTATTTGAGCTCAGAGGGAATAATTCCTCCACACTTCTAGTGCGCATAAGCACAGAACCCAGTCTAACAGAAAGATTGGGGGACAAAAGAAGGTGTGGTTAAGAGAATAGAGGTGAGGACTCCATAGTAGGCTATAATATAAGATCTACATCCCAAATTTCTAAATTTAAACTCACAAAGCCTTGAGTTACATTGAATATATCGAGTTGTTGCATTGTTTTGTCTTGTGTTGTCTTTTGTCATTGATGCTGCTTTTAATCTAACCATTTTCAGGAACATAGGGGAGTGCCTCACTTGCATCTGTTTCATGTTTTCATCCTTCACCTGTGATTTGTAAGTAAAAGAAGGCTTCTATATTCTATATATTCTAGTTCTAAGACTCAAAAGCAGAAAGAACTTAAAAGCCCAAACGCTCCTAAACACATACAGCAGAGAGTAAGGGAAATACTAAGGGAGAGACAGAAAGTAAAGAAATCCACTAATTTAATCAGGTAATTCTACTCCTGCTGATATTATTGTAAAACAAATAACTATTTTGTTGTGCTTCTCACTGTGCAAAGTTATTTGTTCTTTTTCCTTCATGTGTTTATTTTACTTATTGTTGCTCATTTTTGTGTACTTAGCTGAGTTTGTACTGTTTTCTGTTTAATTGTAGTAAGGCTTTATTGTGTGCAATTTTACACTGGTAATATTTTATCCTGGAGTAAAATAGTCCAGTACTCTATCCAGAAGGGACACAGGTAAAAGTCAAAAGCATGATGTAGCTTTTTGTTCAGAAATTGAGAAATAAATACCAACGTTAGTGCCTAAACTCGCAAATGCCCTGTTGATTAAATGTTACAAAATAGAGCTGAGAGAGATAAACTATCCTGGCCAGAAGAACAACAAACCTTTGTTATGTAACATTCTGAGGTGGTTCACAGCCTCATCCAAGTTTTCATTTATAAGACTGTGAAAACTTTTGATGCTGCAGCAGTATTTATTGAATGTATGTGTTTAATGTTTTAAATGTGCATGCTGTAAATATGGGTAATAATTACTCCACAACAGAGGCTAAAAATGAATCTGTAGTTAATTCACCAAAAGAAAAGATTAATAGTAAAAATTCACCACAAGGTGACAAAAGACATGATAAAGACGTTAAGCAAAATGATCAATCTGCCGTTATCAGGCACTCAGGACTGCAAAATTATGTCCCTGATCTCATGTCTCAATTCAACGCAGAAGCTTATCAGCGTTGTGGTGAGGATAAGAATAACAAACTCCATGCGTGGATGTCTGATCAGTTAAGGGATGTCATAGAACAAAGTGCTAAACATGTTATTGCATATCATATGCCCATGATGGAGGCTGAATTGCGAATCAGAGCTGCAGAGATGATGAAAATAAGATGTCTTGCTACTGATAATAGGTAACTGATTTTAGTGTCGTCACTGAGTGTTTCCAAAGACCAGAAAAATCTGTAACACACTTTAACAAAAGATTCCAGAAAGTGTGGGAGTAAAATGCAGGCATAAAAATGGAACAATGTGAACCACTACCAGTACAAACTCTAATGAATTGCTTATTGCCTAGTATAGCAACTATCCTTGAAATCAATTATGCTTTGCACACAAAGACATTTTCAGAGGCCAAACATAGACTTGAAGTGTTAGAGACAAGCGGTGTGTTTCGGACGAGAGTTAAAACCCCTCAGAAAGGTGCTTGCCAGAAAACACAAGCACACACACCCAGGGACAGGAGAAATGATAAGTAACATAGTTGCGGAAGAACTGGACATTGGAAAAGAGACTGTAGGGTCAGGAATGATTTTTACACATAGGAGGTACATATGTAAAGAAAATTATCTAAAATGTTGCAGATAACTGCACCACAATAACCAGCTTCTCTCACACTAGGCTTGACCCGTACAGAAATCCTAACAATACATAGTGATGTCAAGCAGAAATCAGTATTACTTCTGTGTTGCAAGAAAAAGTAATATTGTCTAATTCACCTGAGCTACAATGTTGGTTAGTAGCCTATATCTATTGTTTCTATAGTTGGTAAATGTGTAAAATTTGCATACTTGTACATGTATCAAAGGCTGTATCAAGCAGATAGCAAAACCTATTCCACTGAGCTGTAATTTTGTTTTTAACTTCTTAAATGAGCCTTTACTAGAGATGCTTTGTGCAATTTGATTGCTGTAAGTTACTCTATTTCTGATGGAATATTTGGAGCTTTCTGATAAATATTGTTTTACACCGCTTGATTGTTGTAGCAAAACTTAAGATACTCTCTGACCAGTTTGATCTGATCTGTAGTCGTTTTTGTTCACTTTGGGTGATGTTTACTTTGGCTAAAACAGACTGCATCTGACACTGCTCCGTTGCTATAGCATTATAGTTTTCAGCAATTGGCTTGGGCGACGCGTGCACGCACTGCCAGGAGGCCCGAGGATGGCGCTAGAAGCTTGGCAATCCAAGGCACTGAAATGCCTCGCGCCAGGGTCAACAGGAAGCCTTGACACCAAGGACACCAAAACCCCCACCAGGAAGGGGTAGCGATCGAGCCAAGGGGGTGGCAACGGGACCCATCGCCATAGTCGATCCAAACCACCACCACCAAACACCTTCCAATCTAAAGGAAAGGCACAGTTCAACCGGAACCCAAGACAACTGAAATTAGTCTGATGCGTGCCAGCACTTTTGCAGAGATGGCCAGGGCCATGCTTGCCCTTGGGGAACTGTTCCAGGTCGAGACTTGTAACACAAACATCACCAGTTACACACAGGACAAGTCATCCATAACAAAGCGGGCTTGGGTTGGTGCATCCCATTTACATCTGCATCCTGGACACAGAACCCCTGCTTGTTGGTCAGGACCTCTTGAACCGACTGGCCCCACTCACTGACTGCCACAAGGGACATATTTGGGCTTAGGTCGAATCCCCCAAACCACAAGTCGCCGTCATCCAGGAATCCAGAGGACCCCTACCAATGATCATGCCTTTTCCTGCACCTGATCCTATCGCTGATCCTTTTCGGCGAGTATGTCACAACTACAGACTGAAAGTCTGAACCCCTTTCATCACCACAAGTCCTTCCTGTGCTCACTGAGAAACACAAACTCAGAATTGTACAGCCCTCGAGTGGTCGGTGGAGTCACCTCAATAGCGTTGCAACTCCAGATGTGCTCTTGGCCCATCTGGTCCAAAAAGTCGGCTGTCAGCCAAAAATAGCATAACAAGATCTGCCAAAACACACTTCCTCCAGCTTTTGCACAGTGGAGCCACCGCCTTCTTTCTGCAGAATCACTGGAGTGTGTGCCCTCTCGGTACAGAATGGGAGGAAAGGGTCACGCACTTTGTGAGTATGGTCCCCCACTCCGACCCACATTCTTTTTAGGGGCGGACCTTGCTATTAGGCTCGGCGCCCAGTTAGACACAGTCAATCAAGTTCTGTGGGCCCAAGCAAGCGCCGAAGTCTCCGTTCTGAATACTGAACCAGAACACATGAAATCTGGGCAAACCATTCCCCAGGCATGTCAGGTTGCTAGCGAGGCTGATGTGACTATACCCACTTGGACAGCAGGTACCCCCATCTGCCTCGTATTCTCAAGGGACAGAAGATGCCTGGCTCACAAGCATTCTTCCAACCCCTGCCCTTCTTCTGGGAACTCAACCTGACAGTCTGTGGCACGCCCCTGCTTGAGTTGGACCATCACTCAACATACTTACTGGTGCAGAATCCAACATATTCCCCAGTCCAGGTGTCAGCGCGACAACCACTAGGGGTACTGATCGACAGTTCGTTCCTTGACTTCGAACAAACAATCGGAGAACTGCCTCCATGCTTGACCAGTAACAACAACCTGGATGCTCTTCTCACTTTTCCGACCCAAATGATCACCGTTGCTCGCTACGAAACGCCCCAGGAGGAAGCGATTTTGTGGAACCGCCCTATGTGGCGAAGGTGACATGGTCGTGTATTTCCTGGTGACCCAACCAGTGGACCCAACCTCAGGTGGAGATGCGACCCATTCCCCACCAGTGGAGTCTCCCCCCGGCTTTGAGTACGAGGCTGAACAACAGCTAGCGAAGGCAGATGTCCTGACAACAGAGGACCAGAGAGATGCGCTCCGGAACTTGTTCCGCGGTTTCCAGCCCATCTTCTCACAGGCCCTTCATGATTGTGGAGTCACCGACCTCCACACTGACCCAAAGGCCCCTCCTGGTCAGAAACAAAGTAACATGTGAAGCAGGAGCTTTAAAGTTACTCTCCACCGGGTGTGGTTGTCTTTAAATCAAATTAGAGGTGTATGTGTGTGATCAGTTTAGGATAATGGTGCCAAGTTAAAAGGAGTTAGTTAGCATGCAAAGACTGTCTGTGTGGAGCATAACATAACTAACATCAACTTAGCATGTGGCTACCAAATTAATTAACAGATAAACACGTCACAACAAAACCTCAATGAAAACACATCAGTAAAGTCACATGTACAAAAGTTAAATAGTCCTTTTCTTAGCTATATACACTGTTACACTATGCTATGTCCAGTTGTTACGTTACCCGTCCATGGGAGGGAAAGAGAGGTGGCTTTGGTGCTGCTGTTAGCTGGCGGTCAGTCTGTTGTAGACGAGCCAAGCTGGGAAGAATTGTGGTTCCGCTGTGGAAGTGTCTTTTGCTGTGCAGTGTCTGCTTGTAGAGATCGTAAGCAGCCGGTCGCTCCATCTGTGGTTGTCCTTGCAGAGTTAACCGCTTGGCGTTAACTTGCGTCGTGCTCCTGCTAGCATGTGAAGTTAGCTGGCAGGCTTTGTGCAATAGCCGTTTGCGCTAAACTTTGTTGCAGAGTTCTAAGAGGCCTTTGCAGTGCTCTGGTAGATCAGGAGACTTTGGTTCTACTGCGTGTTTCTGCTCCAAGCAGATAACACGGCAAAGTCAGGTGGAGATAGTTCAGGTGGGTGTCTGCTGGTGAGCAGACAACACTGAGGGGGAGACAGCCATGGGCTGTCTGCCGCAGTGAAGGATTCCAGGGGAAAGACAGCGAACAAATGATCACTGACCTTTTAAATGACCTGGTGATATCCGGGTCACAGGTCAGACTGGCCAATGCTGCGTTCAATGGCTCTCAGGATTGTGGGACAAAAGAGAATGCAATCTCCTAACAAAAGTTGTTAACAAATCACCCAAATGAATGAATTCATCTGTGGAGTCCCAACAACCTGGTTCCAAAATTTGTAACAGTGCTACCTTGTTCCAGAATTAGTAATAGTGCTACCTTGTTCCAAAATTAGTAACTGTGCTACCTCAGCTCCACATCGTCAGATCTTTTATAAATTTCACATGTTTGATAAGAGCCCCAGCCTGAAGATATCTACATGCCAATATTCAGACATAGCCATAGTGCCATCTACTGGCAACAGAAAGTTACAGGGCCTATACACTTAAAAATTACTCCCAGCAGGGTAACCAGATTCACCTCAAACTTGATGATGGTTAATAGTGAAGCTTGTGAGTTTTCATCAAACGCTGTTGCCATAATGGCTCATTATTCACTATGAAACAGGAAATTGTCGTAACTTGAGTGTACATTGTCCGATCTGCCCAAAATTTCACGCTTGATAGGACTCCCGGCCTGAGGACTTCGGCATGTTAGTATTGAGTTATAGTCATAGCACCACCTACTGGCAACAGGAAGCAAGCCACATCTGACAAACACCATACCAACTACACGAAATTTACATTGTTTGGTCTACACTTGACAGTTGAACACTTAACAATGTTTCAACTGATCAGCCTCTAACTTCATATGGCTATTGATGGATCACTCCCGGTAAGACTTGTATGACATTCATGAGTCATAGTCATAGGACCACTTACTGGCAACAGGAAGCAAGCCACATGTGACAAACATCATCCGATCTACATGAAATTTACGTTGTGTGGTCTACAATTGATATACGGCAACATCTGTTGATGTGTTGAACAGGGTCACCATTGGAGATGCGTGAGGCCATGCCAAACAGGAAGTGAGAATAACTCAGCAATATGATTAGTGCGTGTTCTCCACCACCACATAGTGGACACAGGAAGTGATATTTAAATCCTTCTTGCTGTGCCTCATGGTCATGAACATTCAGAGTGGTGTCAGCCAGTCTCTGGTCACAAGACCGCGGCTGTCGTTCCCCCCTGAGGTGCGCGTGGAGGCGAGGGCCCGTTCAATGCTGCTTGCAGCTTCAATTATTATTATGCTGCTCTTCAAAACGCATTTTTGGACGGGCTTAGGGTGCTCAAAAACTCTTGAAATTTTGCACACAGCAGTGATTGGGCTCAGGCATGGCCAGATTGGGATAGAGTTGCTTTGATCTTTGCTCTCATCATAAAGTACATATTTCAGTTTCTTTTGAGAGAGTTTGCCCAACAGGAAGTCAGCCATTTTGATTTCCTGCATCAATTTAAATTTTTTTTAACACGTTTGAAGCTCAAAAAGTCACGAAACTTTGCACCCTGACTTGAACTGGCAAATACTTTAATTTGATGTCACTTTTGGGCTTGGGGGTGGCATGTCGGCCCTATAGCGCCTCCTAATGACTTGTAGCCTTCAAAATTAGTAACAGTACTACCTTGTTCCAAAATTAGTAACAGCGCTACCTTGTTTCAAAATTAGTAACAGCGCTACCTTGTTCCAAAATTAGTAACAGCGCTACCTTGTTCCAAAATTAGTAACAGCGCTACCTTGTTTCAAAATTAGTAACAGCGCTACCTTGTTTCAAAATTAGTAACTGTGCTACCTCAGCTCCACATTGTCAGTTCTTTTCCAAATTTCACATGTTTGATAAGAGTACCAGGCTGAGGACATTAGAAGCCTCATTAGGAGTTATATTGTGTGATCTGCATTTGATATGCGGCAACATCATGTGTGATTAGAGGGTGTTCTCCACTGCCACATAGTGGACGCAGAAAGTGATAACTCCTTTCGTGCAGTGCCTGATGGTTGTGAAGATTCAAAGCGGTGTCAGCTGGGCTCCGGTCACAAGACCGCAGCTTCCCCCCGAGGTGTGCGTGGAGGCAAGGTCCTGTTCAACGCTGCTTGCAGCGTTAATTAATTTTATTATTTTAGTTTCATATTGTGCCGACATAAATGTTTGTTTAATCAAAATTACAACCTGTTGCCAGGTAGTGAACTGTAGTAAATGGGAAATACAGTGGGAGAGGGGGGTAATATAATGGTAGTGGTGGTAGGGAGGGATGAATAAGTGCCCAAGAGATTAATCCGGCCATGCCTGTGAAATAACAGTAATTTAATAGTAATTGCCACATCAGAAGCAGTGCTATGTACTAAAAGTGGCAGTATTGCTTAATAGTGTTACATGGTAAAACCTGTAGCTGTTGTGTGGAGAGTATTGCAGAGGATTTGAGTAAGTGAACAATTAGCACCATACAGTTGTTGGGACTTCACAGATGAATTCATTCATTTGGGATTTTGTTAACTGAACTTCTGTTAGGAGACAGCATTCTCTTTTGTCCCACAATCTTGAGAGCCATCGAACGCAGCATTGGCCAGTCTGACCTGTGACCCGGATGTCACTAGGTCAATAAAAAGGTCAGTGATCATTTGTTCGCTCACCAGCAGACACCCACCTGAACTCTCTCCTCCTGGCTTCACCGTGTAATCTGCTCGGAGCAGAAACATGCAGCAGAACCGAAGTCTCCTGATCTACTAAAGTGCTGCGAAGGCCTATTAGATCTCTGCAATAAAGTTTTGTGCCAAAGGCTATTGCACAAAGCCTCCTAGCTAACTTTAAGAAGCACAAAGCAAGTTAACTCTGTAAGGACAACCACAGATGGAGCGACCGGCTTCCTCCAATCTCTACAAGCAGACACTGCACAGCAAAAGACACTTCCACAGCGGAACCACAATTCTTCCCAGCTTAGCTTGTCTACAACAGACTAACCGCCAGCCAGCAGCACCAAAGCCACCTCTCTTTCCCTCCCATGGACGGGTAACGTAACAACTGGGCATAGCATAAAGTAACTGTGTACTTGGCTAAACACAGGACTGTTTAGTTAATGATGTACATGTATGTTCTGAGTTTTTGTTGTTGTGACATTTTTATCTGTTACGTTAATCTGGTAGCTTGCTTCATGCTCCTGTTAGCATGTGAAGTTAGCTGGCAGGCTTTGTGCAATAGCAGTTTGCATTAAACGTTGTTGCAGAGATCTAAGAGGTGTATTGGCAAGAACAAACGGACTCTCTGATATAACATATACATATGACTCTACTGTGTACCAGGCACATAACTGTTTGGCGTCAATACTTGATCTGTGTATGATTGTTTGGACTGCGTGATGAGAACAGTTCATTGATAATGATGATACCGAACTATAAAACATGCTATGTTACGTAAACCTACCTGGAAACCTTGTGCATAATTATGCTGGCCTCTTTAATGTTGCACAAGAGTGAGTAATTTGCCAACCTCTGCTATGTTGAACTCCAAATCCTTCAACCTACTAGCTATCAATGGTAATTATGGTTATAGTTATAAATTTAGTTATTAATTTATTTTTTAAATGATTAATAGTTTCAAATTGATAGTCTCATAAAATACACTAAACTAAATCATTTAATTTCTCTTCTTTAAGAAGAGTGGTGCCCCCGAGGACTTTATTAATTAAAGTTATTTATGATTATCTTGATAATTCTGATAGCCATAATTTATTGATCACACCTACACAAGTGGGTGCCCCCCTTAAATATTGTAAATCCCAACATAGTATAATAGAAATGTCTGTTTCAGGTTCATAAAGTCTAGGGGGTTTAACTGAACTGCCTCCTGCACACCACTGCTCATCACATGCTTGTTACTTTAGGTAAAAACACTACCTGTGGAGATGGTGGTGGTGGTAGTGTTACTGGTGGGATAGGTGATGTTGGCAGTTTTAGAGATGTTCCTCAGCTGCTCCAGGATGGTTCTGAAATCCCTGCTGATCTGCCCTCCCAACTCCTCAGCCACCAACAAGCGCTCATACAGGGTCTGCAGGTCTGGCAGTACTGTTGAACCTGGAGACATTGAGACAAATGCAGAGAAGGTGAAACTATTAAGCCCAATTCTGTGTATTCAATGGCTCTCTGACTCAGCGTTTATCAGCATTAGCTTTATTATATCAAACTCAACTCTGCTTTCATCAGAAGCTGAAGCTCAGCAACTTGGCTTGTAAGTGAAACAAGACCTACATTTTTAGGGGTCTTTAAACTGTAGGTCTTGGTGAGAACTGTCTCAAACGGAGGCATGTCACATTTTTCAGGTACTGTAAGTCAAAATTTCAATTGTCACAGTCTGTCTTTCTGTCGCTCCTCTCCAGCCACATTTCTAATTACCCAGGCCCCTTCATTGCCATTTTCCTTCCATTTACCAGGTGCCCTCGGACTTTCCCCATCACCTGATTGCCCCACCCATAGTCACACCTGTTCCCACTTCCCTCATCTGCTCTGCAATTGCCTGGCCTTCTCCGCCCACCTCCTCACCTGTTTCAACTTTCACTCATCAGCAGTGCAGTACATAACCAGCCCTTTTCCATTCACTCTTTGTCAGTTTGTTCTAGTTGCTATCTTGCCTTGTGTTTTTGCGGCCAAGCGTCTGTAACCTTAACCTTAGCCTACCTGCCTACCTGCCTGTAACTGCCGGTAAGCTATTTGGTCAATAAATCACTAAAGTCATCCTGCTGCCTCCTCTGTCTGCACTTGGGTCCTTCCCCTGTTGCCACTGTCCTGTACAACCATTACACAATTGTGAAAAATGCCTTTCCAATTTCCTACAACCCAGAGTGACATCTTCAAATTGCTCGTTTTGTCCACCTAACAATCAAAAACCCCCGAAACGCAGCAAATCCTTGCGTTTGAGAAACTGGAATCAGCAACTTGTTGGCTTCTTTGCTTGACAATTGACAGTTCAGTGCCTGCATGTCAACTGGCACTTCATCTGATTTTTGTTTTTCCACTGACACTTCAACTTCTTAAACTGACATTTCAATTGCTGTCACTGCTTACATACCAACTTTAACTATTTATAGTACAAACACTTCAACTATCGCCAGTGCTTCAACTTCTTTCTTCTTATTCCTAAAATGACAGTTCAACTGCTTTTATCTCTAAAATTTAAACTGCCAGTTTAATTACTTTCAGCGCTTACATGTTAACTGACATTTTAATTGCTTTTGTGGCTTAGACATCGACTGACATTTTAGCTGCTTTCATCTTACTCTGTTAGTTCAGCTACTTACAGGGTTTACAAACTGATAATTAGGGTTTAAAAAGAAATTTAAAATGCTTTCAGTTATTACACTTCAACTGACACCAACTCCTTTTAGGGGCTTCAACTTATGCTGCAACATGAATACAATATTTCATTTGCAAAAAAGACAAATTTTAACCTCTTTAAATTGTTTACAACTGCAATTTTTAGTTCAACTACTTCAACTGAAATTTCAACTGCTCTCACTGTTTACATACTAAACTATTTCAATTGAAGTGCCAATAGCTTTCATTGGCTATAGTTCAACTGACATTTCAACACCCCTTACTCTTAAAATGACAATTTAACTGTTTTCATCTGCTTTCAGTGCTTATTCGTCAACTTACTTTCCAACTGCTTTCAACAATTAACATTTGAACCTGTTTACAGTGTTTGCACATGCAATTTTCAGCACAATCCATTTTCTTTCTAGTTGACTAATTGTCTCAGCAGCAGACACATGCATACAAATCTTCGTTTTTAAGATAGCATGTTTTGAAGAAAGCATACAATGATTATTTAGGTAGAGTACGTCTCTCACAACACCTTTCAGCATTAGCAAACAGGAACAAACACATTGAGATGGGTGGGAAAGAAACGATGCTACAAGAAATTCAAAATTTGGCTCTCAGGTTCAAGTTAATATCCCCACAGGAGTGTTGTTTTTCTGATGCAAAACCCAAGGCCCTGTTCAGCTGCTGATGTTGTTGTAATGTATCAATGCTTCTAAATTTTAGCAACAATTTTGTTGAGGTTTTACTCTTTTCCGTGTGGAGAAATATGATCTACCTGCTGCTGTTGTGCACTTGGGCTGTTAGCCTCTAGTTTAGTATAACTTGTATTCCATACCATGACCCTTCCCTGACTGCCATAAACTATACAAAATATACAAAATGTCTGAGTTCTTAGTTGCGTTTACAGTGTCTTTCTTCATTTTCTTTGTGCAGTCACAGTCTCCTCTTTTCCTCTACTCCTCTGCTAGCAACTGATGCTGACAATGAAGCCATGGAGGAGTACAATAGTAATTAAATAAGAACAGAGGAAGAGAGAAAATACAGTAAGTAGAAGGAAGGAAAATCAGTAATGTATCCTTTTAGGCCTTGCAGCTCATTTTCAAGTGCTTTCCATAATTTGATAGTGACCGAAGTGGCTCTATGTAGTCTGACCATTTCAAGCAAATAAACGTGTAAGATTCCTTGTTAGATATAAAGAATAAAGGAAGCAACAGACTGAGCTTCGGTGTTATCAGAGTTTGACATTATTTGGATCTGACAGCCTCCAAACTCCTGATGACCTTTAAACACAAAATTCTGTGCTTCTGGAGTACAATGTGCAAAACACCAAATCACAAGCTCAGTCTTCAGAATACCTCCTTAGTGGTAAAAGTTTCAGTGCTTATTACTATGTGTAGAGCTCACTGAATCAATGCAACATACTGTGTGTCTGTAAGCATTTCTCCTTATTTTAACAACATTACCCCTCATGAACATGTGAATTGCAACATAATTGCTAATTACTTTACCACCACTGCCAAACATGTCAAATGTATGATATTGGTTTAAAGGGAAAAAAGTAAAATTCAACTTCTTTCCTTTTGATTACTGTCAAATTGTTGCAGTATATGGAGTATTTTGTTACAGTAGTAGTATTACTGTAGCACACTGTATTTTAGATGTAATGACATTTAAGGTTTGGGGTCTTGAATAAAAAAAAAACTTTGTGGTTGATGCAGAACAGAAACAGTAAACTGATTTAGTTAAGAACAATCAGTTGTCATTTTTTTCTAGTATGAACATAGGATTTACTGAAGTCAGACTCTAAACTACAGTACCTATATTTACAGTAATACAGCCTATCCTATGATAAAATCAAAGTTTTCAAGTCATTCTTACTCATCACTTACTTCATTTCAAATGCTTAGTTCAGCATGAAATTGACTTTTTTTCTTTCGAGGAAATTATCATTACATACTCTGTTTTGATGAGAATCAGTGACTGACATTCATTTTAAAATGCAACAATGATTCAAATTCAGTGATGAACCAATACAATGTTGTGATGCACTGATAAACTTACTGCGTGATGTATTACCTAATTTACAGTATTTTACAATTGTTAAGTCACATTTCTCTATAGGACTTCACTTTTTCAAAACTCTTCACACAGTTCTCTTTAGTAACATGCAGCTCAGCAGTGAAAATCACAACAGGTAGCATTACAATTGGTGTCACTATTATTGTTGTAAAAGTATCTTATTTATCATAAATCAAGATTCTATTACAACAAAAATAAAAAAACGTCTTTATTGCATGGATTGTGCTACCTTACGGTAAATGTTAATGTTAATGAGATTAATCAGAAATGCTGGAATATGCTTCAATAGGCTTCTTTTTTTGTGCCATTTTTGCATAATGTAATTCCAAGTGCACAAAATGAAACTAAAGTAATTTCAGTAATGCAATACAAAACGATACATATTCACTATAGATACTTGTATAGAACAGATATAGAAATACAACAGTGCTAGTCAACCCTGTCTTCTGCATTTGGCCACAAGTTCTCATCCACATCACAACTTGTGTCCTCTCTTGCAATACACCTTGGAAAGGATCTTTTTGTATGTCTGATCCATCCCTGGCAATCTTCTGCAGATATGTCCATACATTCAGCATTCATTGTGTCCAAGAGGGACATCTGATCATGTGGCTGGTGGTCATAAACGTCCTCTATGGGGTTGAGGAAAGCAGAGTAAGGTGGAAGGAAAAGTGGCACCATCCTGGGATGGGCTGTAAACCACTCCTTCACATTGTCCCATACAATTACAAAATGTTCTGGATTCTGCCTCATATGTCCCCTTTCCTCACCTGGCACAAGTCATTGTTTTTCTGTTGTTTTGTACTTTCTCCACTTTGTGCATGTGCAGTCTGATCTGTAGTGTGCACTTACCTTGCAGGAGCATGTAGATTCAAAGAAAGTGACAATTAAATTTGAAGAAAAAATGTTGGAAAACTACTGTTAATCAGAGATAATAACCAGGTTCATCAGTGATGACAGACGGACTGTCTAATGTGTGTGTTTCTGGTCTAATAATGCCTATATGATTATCATGCAGGCTACATGCCACTTTTTCGCTCTGCAAGGTTTTGCGAGGTCACGTTCAGTGCATGCACAGAGTACAGCAGTAGCAGAAGTCAGAAACCCACAATATAAACAAACAGATGATACCTGGGCCCGACTTCAAAGCATGTCAAAGCCGTGTTCAGCACTTTTTAGTGGTTTGACATAAACTGTGTACAGGGTCAACCTGCTGAATTCTAACTACCTGCTTTTTGGCTAAACTAATAAGGTGATTGGGGAGTTTATTACGAGAAGGCCGACCTCTGGTTAGGAAAACGTATACACAGATACATCAGAGCTAATAATGTGGGGTCAGTATATTGGCCTGACCCCAGAATCCACAGGTTGACAGTATGAGGTTACATCTCAATAATAGGAATTCTTTACAACAGCTGGAATTTCCCAGAAATAGTTTTCCCACATCCTCCTTAATGAGAGAATTTTACAAGCAGATGCTGTTGTACAAATAACGTCAGGTGCTGAGCTAGCCACAGCAGGTACCTGTATGTTTTACATAGCCTATATTTTTTACCTACCAGAACACCTACGTTTTATGCATCGCGTGCAGACCGTACAGTCACGTGCAGTGGCAAACGATAGTTTCTGTGTGGGTTCAACAAAATAAACTGCAATATTAAAATTTTCCAAACAGATACACCATTATCTGGTACAAACCCGTTAAACAATCTACTAATTTCTTACTGTTTTCATAGAACCAGACAGTCAATTAAGCCTGAATTAAACTTTTGTTCCAGACTAAGAAGTTGTGGGCTAATACTTTTCTTAGTAGTAACGGCAGGTTAAACACTGACAGCTTACCTCCATCACTGGGAAACGATTTGATCCAAGTAACCGACACAAAACACGCGAAAGCCAGCAGACATCCAAATCTGAAGGAGTAAAACCTCATTTCATTTCTCAGTCCGTCCGTTTTTGTCTGCCGACTTGCCGCCGGTTCACAGTGGGCACCAGGTTGATGTGAGCGGTAGAGGTAAAGTGCAGATAATGTAACAGATGTGACTCTACCCTATGTCAAAAACAAACACAAAACCGTCTATGGGGACCGTAGGTGTACACTATCAAGGCTCATTTCAATATACTGTAAAACTGCCTGCGGGACCAACTGCAAGGTGCAGTATTCATGTGCGGGCAACAGCGACATCTGCTGGTAGAATGAGAACGCTTGTCCTTTAAGGGTGTGCATGAATTGATCAAATGCTCGTTCAACTTCAAGAACAAATTCATTTTACTTTTGAAAGCACGTAATATAACAAATCAATTTGTACTAAAAATTACAAATCATTTTAACACATACTTTCATCTTGTGATGTAAAAACAATGAGATTCCGCACTGTTTCTATAACGGCATGATTTACTATTAAGGAAACATGATGTTATCGATTTAACCGGATAATATTTCATAGCTTGATTTGGTGAGAGAAGTATGCCTAACGCTGCTGTAGTGTACAAATTTTCAGAAAGATTTAATGACCAACAAAACATTTTTTCTTTAGTGTTAAATTTATAGTGTTTTTTACCCTAACGTTATATCTCTACCACATCGTAAAAAGCCTGGGTGAGGTGTCGTTATTTTATGACTTTTAAGTACTTCAAATTAGCCTGTGTAAGTAATTTAAGATGACCGTTAGATTATAGCAAATTGATTGGTTTCCTACGTGGGACGCTACTTTTCTTCACTGTTAATAGCATAATATCCATTACTTAGCTATAATTCAAATGATCGAAAATTAGAAATGAAACAAACTGATCATGTATTAATACTTTGGTATCTGGAGCGTTTCACGTTGGGGGATGTAGCTCAGTGGTAGAGCGCATGCTTTGCATGTATGAGGCCCCGGGTTCAATCCCCGGCATCTCCAACTTTATTTTAAATTTATATATATAGACATTTTTCAATTTCATGCTTTTTCATTAACAACCAAACGGATTTTACGGTAAATATCTGATCCGTATGCACCTTAGCTGCATTAGCTACTTAGGATAACCGTTCTTAATCTAGACTGTGAAACTCACAAACGTCTTTTTTCCCAGATTTATGGAAAGCCATTAGTGTCATAATTTGCATCTATTTACACATGCTGGTTTTTTGTTTTGTTTTACATTATGACGAATTTGCCATCATTATTATCACCTTACCCTGTCTTTTAAAATGACCAGTATCAATTGTCTTCAGCTGTGCTCCAAACCATTTAAAAAAATCTTTTTAATCACTTCCAGTCTTTTTTATAACAATAAAAGGTAAAATAGAAGAAGTTTACACAAAGTACAAGTGTACAAGCTACAGAGTATTACTACTGTTCTGAGAGCAGATGTTCAGCTCAGTTTATGGTGCTTAGCAGCACTAGGAGCTCATTCTCTATCAATGTATCATCAAAGATACACAGACAGATACATAATTAAAAAGGAATTCAAATTGTGGCAAATCAAAGTCTGATTACATTATCTGTAACCAATAAATATACAGTAATCAACATACATGAAACCAAGAACTCTTGGTTCAGAATAAATGTACATCTCAAAAGGTACAGAAACATTTGCAAAAATTAAATCACAATAGCCAATTTTGGTACATCTCTTCAGAATCAGAAATAGTTTATTGATCCCTGAGGGGAAACTCTTTTGTTACAGCTGCTCACTATCACGTCACTGCACACAGGAATAGAAGTACTAAACAAATCAAAATATAATACACTATAATAAAGGTAAGATAAAGGTAAGATAAATAAAAGTACAAAGTGGATATAAGTATAAAAGCTAAAATAAGTGTAAGTACAAAGTGGATTTAGAGGTTAATAAGTACATACGGTATAATACAGTGTAATAATATAAGTAATAGTGCAATAATGAGTACTGTTAAGTGTAGCAGATTAACCAGATTATTAGATGGTGGATATTGCACAGCAGTAATATAAGTATGAATGAATATCAATAAATAGGGAATATTAAACAGAAAACATAGTACATTCCACAATATTAAGTATTGCAGTGATGTTAATGATCCAATATCCTGTTTAGTGACTTAGAGTCATGTAGACTGACATTTAGAGGGAGGAGTTAAAGTGTTTGATGGCCACAGGCAGGAATGACTTCCTGTGGGGGGTGGAGTCACCGAAGGTACTCCTTTGTTTGACCAGCACGTCATGGAGTGGGTGGGAGACACTGTCACTGTCCAAGATGGCATGTAGTTTGGCCAGCGTCCTCCTCTCTGACACCACCAACAGAGAGTCCAGCTCCATCCCCACAATGTCACTGACCTTACGGATCAGTTTGTTGAGCCTGTTAGCGTCCGCTACCCTCAGCCTGCTGCCCCAGCATGCAACAGCATACAGGATAGCACTGGCCACCACAGACTCATAAAACATCCTCAGCATTGTCTGGCAGATGTTGAAGGACTTCAGCCTCCTCAGAAAATAAAGGCGGCTCTGGCCCTTACTGTGAAAAGCTTGAGTGTTCTTAGCCCAGTCCAGTTTATTGTCCATGTGTTCTCCCAGGTACATGTAATCCTCTACAATGTCCACACTGACCCCCTGGATGGAAACCGCGGTCACTGGTGCCTTGGCCCTTCGTAGATCCACAACCATGAGACAAAGTTACCCACCACAGCCCTGTAATCAGTCTCATCACCACCGCTGATACATCCCACCACAGCAGAATCATCAGAAAACTTCTGAAGGTGACAGGACTCTGTGTGGTAGCTGAAGTCTGTGGTGTAGATGGTGATGAAGAAGGGAGAGAGGACAGTCCCCTGAGGAGCCCCAGTGTTGCTGACCACACTGTCAAACACACAGTGCTGCAGACGTACATGCTGTGGTCTGCCTGTCAGATAGTCAACAATCCAGGACACGAGGGGGGCATCCACCTGCATCGCTGCCAGCTTCTCACCCAGCAGGGCTGGCCGGATGGTGTTGAAAGCACTGGAGATGTCAAAAAACATGATCCTCACTGTGCTTGCCGGCTTGTCCAGGTGGGTGTAGATGCGGTTCAGCAGGAAGATGATGGCGTCCTCAACTCCCAGCCAGGGCTAGTAGGCGAATTGAAGGGGGTCCAGTAGGAGTCTGACCATGGGCCACAGCTGTTCCAGCACCAGTCTCTCCAGGTTCTTCATTATGTGGGAGGTCAATGCCACCGGTCTGTAGTCCTTGGAGCCACTGGGACGCGGCGTCTTCGGCATAGGAACGAGGCAAGATGTCTTCCACAGAACAGGGACCCTTTGAAGACTCAGGCTCTGGTTGAAGACCTTTTGTGCTTTTAGCACCCCGGGGCAAATGCCATCGGGGCATGCAGCCTTGTTTAAGTAGAGTTTCATCAGCTGTCCTCTCACCTGGTCAGCAGTCAGGCACACAGCAGAGGTTACAGGTGGGTGCAGTCCACACAGAAGTTAATGTAGCCAGTGATGCACTCAGTAAGCCCATCAATGTGTCCTCCATGAGGCTCACAGAGTGCATCCCAGTTTGTCACCTCAAAACATCCCTGAAGTGTCTCATAGGCCTCCTCTGACCATCTCCTCACTGTCCTTGTGGTCACAGGCTGCCTTTTAACCAGAGGCACATAGCAAGGTTTGAGGTGAACCAGGTTGTGGTCTGACCTACCCCGGGGGGAGGGGGGAAGAGCTGTATGCATCCTTAACGTTAGCATACAGCAGGTCCAGTGTCCTCTCCTCTCTAGTAGGACAACTCACATAGTGGGTGAAATTAGTCAGTGTTGTTGAAACACTGACATGGTTGAAGTCACCCGAGATTAAGATGAGTGCACTCGGGTGTTGAGTCGGGAGTTGTGCTATGGTGGTGTGAATGGCGTACGCCAATGCCAGGTTAGCAGAGGGGGGGATGTAAACAGCCACAACAATGGCATGTGAGAATTCACTTGGCAGATAATATGACCGGAGTCCCACAGCTAACAGTTCAATGTCCAGGCTACTCTGCTTGATAGTAATGTGACCAGGGTTACACCATCTGTTGTTGACCAGAACAGCAAGCCTGCCGCCTTTCCGTTTACCGCTCCCGGCGTGATCCCTGTCGGCCCGAACAGTCTGAAAGCCGTCGATGGAAACGTTATGATCCAGGATATTCTGCTGTAGCCATGTCTCTGAGAAGCACATCAAACTACACTCACGGAACTCTGTCTGACTCTGGGCTAACGTAGTTAGCTCGTCCATTTTATTCGCCAGTGATCTCACGTTGCCCATGACGAGAAAAGGCAGACACGGCTTAAATCTCTTGTTCTTAAGTCTCTTTTGTCTGGACCCCTCTCTCTTCCCTCGCCACTTCATTCCACCTCTGCATCCTTGGTGTGTCCTCCTCCAGATCTCAGTGGGGACATTGGTTGTCCTGGGCGCCATGCCGCTCGGCTTCAGCGTGATCAGCTGTTCCCTAGTGTAAACAATGCGGCCAAACAGCTGTTCTGCAGCAGTGCCCTGACCGAGTAGCAGGAGAAGAAGTTTCACGGTGAAAAAAACAAAACAAAACACTTTTACTCTCATTTTTGTAAAGAGCGTAGTTTAAATTACACTTACACAAAAGTTACTCAAGTTTTAAAGAAAAAGGAAAGCTAAAAGTTGGAAAAAGTAAGACGACGAGATGGAGCAACGGCAACAGGCAGCATGCATGTTGGCGCATGCGGACTGCATTGACTTTAATTGCCATAAGTGCAAGTGGGTCTCAAGTTTTAAGGAAACACCTAAAAACAATCTGTGTCACAATCTGTCACTCTTCTGTGCCTCAGCTTATCGTGTTCAATACTAAACAGGGCAACAGGGAAAACGAGGGATTGGACACAAATGTAGACACTGGAGGCAGAGGCAGAACTGGCAAAATCAGGAAAG